>JAWPHD010011019.1:0-87620 GCA_037043455.1 Cyrtodaria siliqua | reverse complement strand
TTCATTCACAGATCATAACACACATTTACATAGAGACATACGCCTATATCCATACGTATTGATACAGATAATACTGTCTCATATCATTCATTCACAGATCATAACACACATTTACATAGAGACATACGCCTATATCCATACGTATTGATACAGATAATACTGTCTCATATCATTCATTCACAGATCATAACACACATTTACATAGAGACATACGCCTATATCCATACGTATTGATATTCAGCTAAGAACAGATATACCCAGATCAAGGCTGTTACTCGTAATTCACACAATTTGGTATCGTGGTACAGAAATATATCAGTCATGTTTTTCTTACACCAATATGTCATGCAAAAGGCCACTTCAATAATAAAACTAGGAAAATGTAATTATTACAGTAATTACCTCCCTTTGTAGTAAGTTCTCCATTTTAATTAATTGAGCACTGCAACATATGTATATGTTTACGCCCATGTATCAACGCAATCAGCAACACCAACTAACAACAAGATACTGTTAGCAATTGGAAGAATAAATAGTGTTTTAAGTGTGTGTTTTGTATGGTTGAAATTGCATCCTATTAAAGTATTCCTCGTACACACGAAGTTTTATCTAAACGCTTGAATAAATAATCTGTGCACAGTATTTCAGGATATGATACATTCCATATGTTCTGTACTTATGTTGCTATATTTAGCACTGGCAGACTGTCGTATATATATGTTAAGTGGCTAGCAGCCGTTAAAGGCAGAATATGCTTATTAAAACATAAACTGAAACAGTTGACGAAGCACTCGGAAGCGTTACAACTTAGAGAATTACGCTAACAAATAAACTGAATAAAATTAAACTGTACACACTATGCCTAATACATATTTGTGTACTAATTAGGTGTATCCCCTACACGCTGCGCCGACGCTAAGCACAACACATTATGGTTTATTTATAGCACAGGTAATGTTTATGTAAACACACGAGTTAAATGGTCAGCGTGCCTTTTTAACGAAGCGTACGTTTCTAATCAGTTGTTTCTATTAATGGCTGGGTACATTGGGAGATTTTAATGCAAGTTTTACGGTAACATTATGTATTAATTGACACATCACAATGTATCATCTCCGTTAAGGTTACCAATAAGCATATTCTGGCTTTAAAGTATACACCTCAAATTATTATTCCAGTAATATTTATTCTTATAACCGGTTGGCATATATTTAATTACAAGTTAATACTTGGAGTGTTCGTGTTTTATTTATTTTTCTACTATATATTTGAGACTACAGGTAGGAGGCAAGGTGGGTGGGGTAACGGTATTAAATGAGAATGTGAAGAATGTGATGACGTCACGTATTCGTCAGCGTTTTTTTTTTTCAAAGACAAGTTGCAACATGGAGATGATTAATGTGACAAGAATGGCCTATAAAACAGGACTTTCATCGTTTTAGGTCATTTCACTAACGTTGCGTTTTCATATACATTTGGATTGGTTAACTGAATGATAAAAAAGGACAAGCCAGCGTCTCAAACTTATTAGTGTTGATTTAGATACCGAAGGATACACATGTTTCTAACTAGTTTATGTTTATTAGCGACATGGCTGGCAGGGAAAATAATCAAGACAACCAGATGTTGGATAGTGCACAGACAAAACGCCAAACACGTGTAATTAAAATAAAAATAGTCCACCGCTTTTCAAAAGAAAATTATTAATCCTCAGGTTTTTTTTCTAAAGACGACGTTATTAAATTGAAATGTACTTAATAACAGGATACTAGTTAATGATCCGTCAAGTTATTGTAAACTGTATATACAATGTGAGGGTTTCTTAAATGACAAATGACTGAGACGCAACTATTTAACGAACTGATTATATATGTTAATGAATGCCCATTCAGACGACAAATTTGATGGATGTGCGAGCAGTAAAATATGTTTTAAAGGTTATAAAATGTTCAGACTCGAATACAGATCAAACAGTATGCGTATAAATAAAATTAACTGAAGCGTATCTATTTTTATATTTAGCTGGTTGTATACTCGTATTATAAACACAATCATGAAAGATAGAGTAGATGTATAAGTGTTTACATGGAAGAATACGTTGGATAAATGGTGAGTTATAGCATGTTTAGTGTAAACACTACTGTATTTCTCCACATTTGACACGATGTATGATATATTAAAAATAAAAGCTGAAAGTTCACTTCCATAATAAATTAATGTTTTTTTTCTTTTTCTTTTTGTTGTCGTTTAATTATACTGAAAAACAGATGTAGCGCTATGTAAAACATAATGTAAAAATAAATAATTGAATGTTGTTTAACGGCTCATCAACACAGTATAGGTTATTTAGAGCCGACCCAGAGAGAGGGGAAGGATATATAGGAATCCGGGAGTCGTGCCCTACTCTTATTATCGCCCGGTTTACGTCCCCATCCGACGGACGAGGCTAAGGGAAAGTGTCTTGCCCAAGAACACACCGACGAAACTCAGTGGCACCACAGTGGCCTCCTGTTACAAATCCGCCGTGCTGCCGACTGCGCCACGCCAGCCCTCAAAGAAGATCTTTAACAGAGTATAGCATCTTTATACACTTGTTCCAGATCTCTCCGCTTCTTCTTAACATATATAATGTACGAGTCTCTGTAGTAACATCAAACGTAAAACGTTTTTTATCTATTACGAAAATGCAGGAATTTTGTTTCAGGTTTACCACCACAAATTATATGTAAACCTACACCTCGGTCGAATGTAGTTCCTATAATAAAAAGTAATCCCTCCTTTTTTGATGGAAATGGGCATTATTAGTAGGGGAAAACTGCCCATTTCTATTCGATTTAGTGGTTGTATGTATAAGAAGCGTATTAATAGGTTTTACTGATGAACATTTTCGAAATTTCGACTCTGTGCTTACACTTTGTAGCAATGAAAACAGTCAATCAATGAAAACAGTTGTACCCTTGACCTGTTTAGTAAACAAACAAGAACTTTCTTACATGTCTTGTGACCCCATCTTTTCTGGTGATTTTTCAAGTGGAAAATTAGTTTTCTACATGAACATTACACTGCTGCATTATCCATACTTGATTTGAATTTGCAACAAATCATTAATATGTGACACTTTAACATTGGTGTCTATGGGGAAAATAATTAGTGGTTTCATACCTGTAAGAGATGTGTGAAGTAATTAGGACTCGTTCAGATTGGTACCTAGGGACACTTTTCCGATAACAATTGGTAAAATAAGCTGAGAAATAAGTTTCCGTAGTTTTTTACATAGGTTTTGAGCGTTTTTATTCCCGTTTTGTCTATAAAAGCCGTAATTTTAAGTTTCAATTTTTTTTTGTGTTTAAAATGACATGTTTGTGAAGTGTTTGCAACTGAACTATGTTTTTTTTGGTATCAACATGTAGGGTTGCATGTTTGCAATATGTTTTCATGAATTAAATATGCATGGCAACAGGTTTGGTAGGCATGAAACCACTAAATCTTTCCCCTACCCCCTAAAATAGGATACTGTGAAAAAATGAAGATTTGTGTAAAAGGTAAAATATTATTTCTTATCATTTAAACTCGACTTGGTAGCGTCCAGCTAGTATCAATTTTGATTTTAGCGGTATTTTTGGGATTTTTGAGCTCGTAATCGCTACTATAATCAGGTATGGTACCACCAATTTTGAAGAATTTGCCTAAAAAATATATATTTTGGCATGAAAATCGACATCAGTTGGCATATTCCTCATCCTAATTGTACCTAAAATGCATATTGTATTAATGTCAATTGACTGTTCTGAACATTTGATCTATTTAATATGGTGTATTGACAAGAAATGCCATTTGGTATGACAATTCAGATAGTGTAAAAGTTAAAAATATATCTCTGACTTCTGTCGATTTCAGACTATTGTCCTTGGTATTCACAATACCATATCTCGGCAAATAATCATTCGATGTGCATGAAGTAGGTGTTTTTAAGCTTGTTATGAAAATGACAACCAAAATCCTCATTTAAGAAACATCTGAACATGTTTTCTTCTCTTATAGGTTTACCACCACTAACTACATGTAAACCTCCGAGGTGTAGTCGAATGTAGTTCCTATAATAAAAAGTAATCCCTCCTTTTTGATGGAAATGGTGCAATATAAGTAGGGGAAAACTGCCCATTTCTATTCGATTTTGTGGTTGTATGTTTAAGAAGCGTATAAATAGGGTTTACTGGATCACTGATGAACATTTTCGAAATTTCGACTCGGTGCTTACACTTTGTGAGCAATGAAAACAGTCAATCAATGAAAACAGCTGTACCCTTGACCTGTTAAGTAAACAAACAAGAACGTTCTTACATGTCTTGTGACCCCATCTTTTCTGGTGATTTTTCAAGTGGAAAATTAGTTTTCTATATGAGCATTACACTGCTGCATTATCCATACTTGAGTTGAATTTGCAGCAAATCATTAATATGTGACACTTTAACATTGGTGTCTATGGGGGAAATAATTAGTGGTTTCATGCCTTCAACAACAACAACAACAACTACTGCTGCTGCTGCTGCTGCTTACTACTACTACTACTACTACTACTATATCATAAAACAGTCTATACCAGTTTAATACTTACGTTCTTGAGTCCATGCCCTTGCGTGGCGATTTGCCCCAGACACTGTTTTTAGTTTAGTATACTATTGCTGCAATATATAATCAATGTTTGGTAATTTCCTTTGAGCTATCCAAATATTATTAATACTTATTTGTAAAAATGCAAATTTAGTTCTAAAACGATTTTCATCATCTGTAAACATATTATTTTTCATTCTTTATTTTTTGTTTGTTTTTCTGTTGAAAAGAGAATGCAACTGTTGGCAATATATGACTATATACCGGAAGTTAAATAGTGTTGAAATATATGTTAATTAAAGTTAAGGAGAAAAAGAAACGGCACACCGCGAGTTATCAAAATTGCCGTGTGTCCCTTTAAAGGTGTAACACACCCATCACGGCACCGGGAGTGTCGGCCTGGCATAATGGCAGACAGTTTATTATTCTATTTTCTGTAAAAAAATTAATCGTTTTCACTAACTTAAATTGTTATTTTCGGTTTATATTACATTATTGGTCTACTTTACACGAGATATTCATGATACAATCGTATTTTTTAAAATTGGGTTTCTTTTGTTGAAATTGCGTATGAATACATTTATAATGTCTTCTTTGTATTGTGCAAATGAGAGTATGAACATGAGCGTATGAATACAATATTGCGGCATCACTGTGTTTATAGTTTGTCAGATTTGTCAGATCATGGCTAGTATATATATTGTGCGTCACTTAAAATGTATGAGGCAGAAATACTCGTCACAAATAAATATTGAAAAAACAAACATCGGTTATGACTAGACCATACTCTGACATGGAACAATTGTATCCGAGTATCGAAGTATACACGTCTATGGTTCGATACGAGGCTATATCGAAGTATCTAACATAGTTTAGTTAAATGCTCAATGCTGATTGATTATTGAGTAGGTATTAAATTAAGAAATACAATATTTCCAGCTGGTTTTAATACTGTGCCAGATCAAAACCCGGTGGGTGGGACTTCGAGATCATCGATACCAAACACTGTAGGCATGCGGTTTCGATGATTTTCAATCCAGGTTTCGAATCAAATTGCATTGGATTTGATAGTCGCACCAACGGCTAAGGTCATACGACGACTTTCCAGCTTCCATTGGTTCAGGAAGACACCAACTGCCCCTCCGGGCAATTTTTGTGCACGGGCGGGCACCTGGGTAGAACCACCGATGTTCCGCAAGGGATCGAACCCACAGCGGTAAGGGGCAAGTGGTTTCAAGTCAGAGACTCTTAAAACGCGGCCACGGACCAGGTTTTGATCTAAAAACATATAAACCCATTGGGAATATTTTATATCCGGTATGTCATGGATTGTTTATGTTTTTTGAGAGATTAAACATAATGCAAACAATGCTTACAACTTGCATGTTATGCCGATCTCTCAATATTAAACTAATATTTTCGTTTTAAAGGGACAGTGTCCGTTACTATTAGCTTATAAAACAAAACACTAATTATGTTCGCAAACATTACACACTAAACATTATTGAATATTTACTAATTAAAAGCAAGATTGTTTGACGGAATTCAATCGCGGTACAAAAAAAAAAGAAAAACCGCTTCGGGCGTTTGAACTCGCAGTCCAAACAAAAAAACAATACACTCGCGGTAATAATAATGAGCGTGAGCGTGAAGTTGCCGACATCGCTCCCGACTGAGGAAAGCGGGCTTTACATATTACGCAATACATACTATGGTGAAAACCTAATGCGCTAATGGAAGTCACGTGATCGCGTATGTATTAGAGTGGTGGGACTTCTGATATTGACCGAGCTACTCATTGATTAAACGCGTATATATTAGAGTCGTGGGACTTCTGATATTGGCCGAGCTACTCACTGATTACACGCGTATGTATAAGTGTGGTGGGACTTCTGATATTGGCCGAGCTCCTCATTGATTACATGCGTATATATTACAGTGGTGTGAATTCTGATATTGGCCGAGCTACTCATTGATTACACGCGTGTATAATAGAGTGGTTGGACTTTTGATATTGGCCGAGATCCTCACGGATTACACTCGTATATATTAGAGTGATCGGACTTCGGGTATTGGCCGAGTTACTCATTGATTACACGCGTATATATTAGAGTGGTTGTACTTCTGATATATGCCGAGCTACTCACTGATTACACGCGTATATATTAGAGTGATGGGACTCTTCTAATATTGGCCGAGCTCCTCATTGATTACACGCGTATATAATTGAGTGGTTGAACTTCTGATATATGCCGAGCTACTCACTGATTACACGCGTATATATTAGAGTGGTAGGTCTTCTAATATTGGACGAGCCTCTCATTGATTACACCCGTATATATTAGAGTGGTAGGACTTCTGATATATGCCGAGCTACTCACTGATTACACACGTACGTATATATTAGAGTGGCTGGACTTCTGTTCTTGGCCGAGCTACTCATTGATTACACGCGTATATATTAGAGTGGTGGACTTCGAATATATGCCGAGCTACTCACTGATGCCAGGGGTATATATTACAGTGGTAGGACTTCCGACATTGGCCGAGCTCCTCACTGATTACACGCGTATATATTAGAGTGATCGGACGTCTGATATTGGCCGAGTTACTCATTGATTACACGCGTATATTTATTGATTAAAGTGCTGGGACTTCTGATATTGGTCGATTTATTCATTGATTATACGTGTATATATTAGAGTGGTGGGACTTTTGATAATGGCCGAGCTCCTCATTGATTACACACGTATATATGAAAGTGGTGAGACTTCTAATATTGGCCGAACTCCTCATTGATTACACGAGTATATATATGAGTGGTTCGACTTTTGATATATGCCGAGCTAATCAATGATTACACGCGTATATGTTACAGTGGTGAGACTTCTAATATTGTCCGAGCTCCTCATTGATTACACGCTTATATATTAGAGTGGTTGGACTTCTGATATATACCGATCTACTCACTGATTACACACGTATATATTAGAGTGGTGGGAGTACTGTTATTGGCCCAGCTACTCATTGATTACACGCGTATATATTAAAATTGTTGGACTTCTGCTATTGGCCGAGCTATTCATTGATTACACGTGTATATATAAGAGTGTTGGAATTTCTGATATTTGCCGAGCTACTCACTGATTACACGCGTATATATTAGTGTGGTGGGACTTCTAGTATTGGCCAAGCTACTCATTGATTACACGCGTGTATATTAAAGTGGTTGGGCTTCTGATATTGGCCGAGCTACTCACTGATTACACGCGTATATATTAGAGTGGTGGAACTTCTAATATTGGCCGAGTTATTCAATGATTACACGCGTATCAAATAGAGTGGTTGGACGTCTGATATTCGCCGAGATACACATTAAACTCTTATATATTAGAGTGGTCTGACTTCTGATTTTGGCCGAGCTACTCATTGACTACATGAGTATACATAGGATGGTGGGACTTCTGATATAGGCCGGGCTACTCATTGATTACTCGTGTATATATTAGAGTGGTGGAACTTCGAATATATGCCGAGCTACTCACTGATGCCAGGCGTATATATTACAGTGGTAGGATTTCCGATATTGGCCGAGCTCCTCACTGATTACATGCGTATATATTAGAGTGATCGGACTTCTGATATTGGCCGAGTTACTCATTGATTACACGCGTATATTTATTGATTAAAGTGCTGGGACTTCTGATATTGGTCGAGTTATTCATTGATTACACGTGTATATATTTGAGTGGTTGGACTTTTGATATTGGCCGAGCTAGTCATGGCTTACACGCGTATATATATGAGTGGTGGGACTTCTGATATATGCCAAGCTACACACTGATTACACGCGTATATATTAAAGTGGTGTAACTTCCAATATTGGTCGAGCTCCTCACTGATTACACGCGTATATATTAAAGTGGTGTAACTTCCAATATTGGCCGAGCTCCTCACTGATTACACGCGTATACATTAAAGTGATCGGACTTCTGATATTGGTTGAACTCCTGACTGATTACACGCGTATATATTAAAGTGGTGGGACTTCTGATATTAGCCGAGCTATTCACTGATAACACGCATATGTATGAGACTGGTGGGGCATCTGATGTTGGCTGAGCTACTCATTGATTACACGCGTATGTATTAGAGTGGTTGGGCTTCTGATATTGGCCGTGCTACTCATTGATTACATACGTATATATTAGAGTGGTGTGACTTCTGGTATTGGCCGAGTTACTCACTGGTTACACGCATATGTATTAGACTGGTGGGACTTCTGATATTAGTTGTACTACTCATTGATTACACGCGTATATATTAGAGTGGTTGGTCTTCTGATTTATGCCGAACTACTCACTGATTACATGCGTATATATATGAGTGGTGGGACTCTTCTAATATTGGCCGTGTTCCTCATTGATTGCACGCGTATATATTTGAGTGGTTGGACTTCTGATATATGCCGAGCTACTCATTGATTACACACGTATATTTTTGATTTGTGTCACTTCTCATATTGGCCGAGCCCCTCATTGATTACACGCTTATATATCTGAGTGGTTGGACTTCTATATGCCGAGTTACTCACTGATTACACGCGTATATATTAGAGTTGGGGGACTTTTGTTATTGACCGAGCTTCTCATTGATTGCACGCGTATATAGTAGAGTGGTGGGATTTCTGATAATGGCCGAGCTACTCACTGATTACACACGTATATATTAAAATTGTTGGACTTCTGATATTTGCCGAGCTACTCACTGATTACACGCGTATATATTAGTGTGGTGGGAATTTTAGTATTGGCCAAGCTACTCATTGATTACACGCGTGTATATTAAAGTGGTTGGGCTTCTGATATTGGCCGAGCTACTCACTGATTACACGCGTATATATTAGAGTGATAGGACTTCTAATATTGACCGAGCTACTCACTGATTACCCGCGTATATATTACAGTGGTGGAACTTCTAATATTGGCCGAGTTATTCAATGATTACACTCGTATCAAATAGAGTGGTTGGACGTCTGATATTCGCCGAGATACTCATTAAACTCTTATAAATTAGAGTGGTCTGACTTCTGATTTTGGCCGAGCTACTCATTGACTACATGAGTATACATAGGGTGGTGGGACTTCTGATATAGGCCGGTCTACTCATTGATTACTCGCGTATATATAAGAGTGGTGGAACTTCGAATATATGCCGAGCTACTCACTGATGCCAGGGGTATATATTACAGTGGTAGAACTTCCGATATTGGCCGAGCTCCTCACTGATTACACGCGTATATATTAGAGTGATCGGACTTCTGATATTGGCCGAGTTACTCATTGATTACACGCGTATATTTATTGATCAAAGTGCTGGGACTTCTGATATTGGTCGAGTTATTCATTGATTACACGTGTATATATTAGTGTGGTGGGACTTTTGATATTGGCCGAGCTCCTCACTGATTACATTCGTATATATTAGAGTGGTGGGACTCTTCTAATATTGGCCGTGCTCCTCATTGATTACACGCTTATATATCAAATTTGTGTCACTTCTCATATTGGCCGAGCCCCTCATTGATTACACGCTTATATATTTGAGTGGTTGGACTTCTGATATATGCCGAGCTACTCACTGATTACACGCGTATATATTAGAGTGATTGGACTTCTAATATTGACCGAACTCCTCATTGATTACACGCGTATATATTAGAGTGGTTGGACTTCTGATATATGCCGGGCAACTCACTGATTACACACGTATATATTAGAGTGTCACAGCATGAGTAGAACGTCTTGTTCGCCAATCTAATTGGATACTATGTGTATATCAAGGGAGGTAAAACAAACACCCAAATTATTGAGCAAAAGTGCCTCAGACCCACTCGTGTAGACCACTGCGACCTCGCGCCAAGGAAAGAACGGACAAAACAACAGTTTGGACTCACCCTACCCTTGTCGTGTCTTGACTTGTCTTCCAAGCTGTGGCCGTGATCGTCGACAGTCGCCTTGATGGATCAGAGGGTGGTACACAATTCTAAAATAATAAGTAGAGATTTAGTATATCATAATAAAGATCACTTATTGATTCTTTCCCTCCGTAGTCGCTCAAAATCCCACTTCTGACACCAGTTGTCACAGGATGACCTTAGTGGTTGGGCTAACTCAGGAAAGAATCAATGACGGTGAATGCATTTACATAAGTTTAATGCAACTTTTAAAATATGTTTAATGTATATACAATTATCTAAAAAAACAAGCGAATACACAAATGAACTATGAAAAGAATGTTCTCCTGAACGTTTAAGACGTTCTTAGTATTGTTATAAATACTGAATGTCTAAGACACTAAAGTGTTGTTAAAGCTATAACAATGTTGATCTAGCGCGATAACTGATGCGCGAGAGCTCATGAAGATGATGATGCGCGAATTCAATGGATGATTGTCATCAAATGCCTTCTGTAAGGGTTGATGACGCGATGCAATGATAGTTAATCTCCACTGAGATTGTGAATGATATTCCTCCAGTGAGGACCGGTAACGGGCCCACCTTGTGTCCCGGGGGTTGTCGTTAGTAAAACCTGGCTGCGCAGGTACGGGGACCGTCTCCACCGCTTGTAACGTTAATCGTGGAAGCTTAGCTCCACTCCTGGATATCCAAACCTAGATGGCTTACTCCAATCCTGGATGGCTTATATCCTGGATGGCTTAGGCTGTAATTATACATACGTTTTAGATGTCGGTTGACAAACATAACAATCTTGTATAATTATCATTACCCAAACAAATCATTATTCAATCAATTTATGCAAGCTGTACTAATGATGAGTATATATTCTACAACGCCATGTATACGCTATGTACGTCGCTGTTAATCAATGCCCCTAATACATGTAATATAAACATGATCAAATTACTCATATATTACACTGACTGAGTTATGCATGCACGCATTTATTCTTGTCACTCATCTCATTGTTAACTAATGTTAACAATCGTGTATTACAATCACCGAGTTATACGTCAACGTTAACTAATGCACCTATTATCCACTGTTATCAAATTAATATTGTTTTACAATTAATGATCAATTACAATAATTACATCTAATAAAGTAACTTCAAAATCATCTGCTAGTCTAAAGTTATGTTTGAGAAACATCAATGCTAACCGGATGTCGTAACCGCCAAACAAGATGGCGCCGCCCACTGAATACAAATATACGATAAAAGTTTAATAAAACTACTAACCACATGTTGCCTGTGAAATTTGCCGTCCAATCTCTGTTCCAACAAAGTACTATCGATGATCCCCGCGAAAGCTAGAAGACAATGGGTTTTATAGCAAACATTACGCCCAAATCATTATTTCCCCCGTTCAGTCCGTGACAAACGTGGCTAAATCTACAGTATTGAATCTACACGAGAGGCCCTTTATACAATTTTGCCGTTTAAGGAGAATATACCTATACGTTTACATGCATTAGCACAAAACTAAACTTATGACACGGCCTCTCTGGTGGCCACTTAAATGTGCACGCTTTTACGTGTTACATGAATAGATCATGAATATTGTGAAATTGTTTCAACTCGAACAATAGATTTTGGGTGTTACCGATACAAGAGCTATATACGACCAGTACGCTCTACCCGTGACATTTTGTGACAGGGGGACTTCTGCTATTGTCCGAGCTTCTCATTGATTGCACGCGTATTTATTAGAGTGGTGGGATTTCTGATAATGGCCGAGCTCCTCACTGATTACACACGTATATATTAGAGTGGTGGGACTTGTAATATTGGCCGAGCTCCTTCCTCATTGATTACACACGTTTATATTTGAGTGGTTGGATTTCTGATATATGACGAGCTACTCACTGATTACACGCGTATATATTAGAGTGGTGGGAGTTCTAATATTGGCCGAGCTCCTCATTGATTACACGCGTATATATTAGAGTGGTTGGACTTTTGGTATATGCGAGCTACTCACTGAATACACACATATATATAAGAGTGATGGGACTTTTGTTATTGGCCGAGCTACTCATTGATAACACGCGTATATATTAGAGTGGTGCGACTTTTGATATTGGCCGAGCTACTCATCGATTACAGTCGTATATATAAGAGTGATCGGACTTCTGATATTTTCCGAGATACTCATTGATTACACGCGTATATATAATATTGGTGGGACTTCTGATATTGACCAAGCTCCTCAATGATTCCACGCGTATATATTAGTGCGGTCGGACTTCTGTTATTGACAGAGTTTCTCATTGATTACACGCGTATAAAATAGAGGGGTGATTGGACTTCTGATATTGGCCGTGTTACTCATTGATTACACACGTATTTGTTAGAGTGGTGTGACTTTTGATATTGGCCTAGCTCCTCACTGATTACATGCGTATATATTAGAGTGGTGGGACTTTTGAAATTGGCCGAGCTAGTCATTGATTACTCGCGTATATATTCGAGTGGTGTGACTTCTGATATTTGCCGAGCTAATCACTGATTACACGCGTATATATTAGAGTGGTGGGACTTCCGATATTGGCCGAGCTCCTCACTGATTACACGCGTATATATTAGAGTGATCGGACTTCTGATATTGGCCGACCTACTCATTGATTACACGCGTATTTATTAAAGTGGTTGGACTTCTGATATTGCCCGAGCTACTCCCTAATTACACGCGTATATATTAGAGTGGTGTGACTTCTGATATTGAACAAACTCCTCACTGATTACACGCGTATATATTAGTGTAATGGGACTTCTGATATTGGCCGAGTTACTTATTGGTTACACACGTATATATTAGAATGATGGGACTTCTGATATTGGCCGTGCTACTCATTGATTACAGGAGTATATATTAGTGTGATGGGTCTTCTGATATTGGCCGAGTTACTCACTGATTACGGGCGTATATATTAGAGTGGTGGGATTTCTGATATTGGCCGAGCTCCTCACTGATTACACGCATATATATAGGGAGTGGTGGAACTTCTGATATTGGCCGAGCTACTCATTGATTACACGCGTATATATTAGAGTGATCGGACTTCTGATATTTGCAGAGTTACACATTGATTACACGCGTATCACATATAGTGGATGGACTTCTGATATTGGCCGAGCTACTAACTGATTACACGCGTATATATTACAGTGGTAGGACTTCTAATATTGGACGAGATACTCATTGATTACACTCGTATATATTAGAGTAGTGGGCCTTCTGATATTGGCCGAGCTACTCACTGATTGCATGCATATATTTTAGAGTGGTGGGACTTCTGATATTGGCCGGGCTACTCATTGATTACACGCGTATATATTAGAGTGGTGGGATTTCGGATATATGCCGAGCTACTCATTGATTGCATGCGTATATATTATAGTGGTGGGACTTCTAATATTTTCCGTGTTACTCATTGATTACAGGCGTATATTTATTGATTAAAGTGCTGGGACTTCTGATATTGGTGGAGGTACTAATTGATTACACGCGTATCAAATAGAGTGGTTGGACTTCTGATATTGGACGAGATACTCATTGATTACACTCGTATATATTAGAGTAGTGGGCCTTCTGATATTGGCCGAGCTACTCACTGATTACATGCATATATTTTAGAGTGGTGTGACTTCTGATATTTGCCGGGCTACTCATTGATTACACGCGTATATATTAGAGTGGTGGGATTTCGGATATATGCCGAGCTACTCATTGATTGCATGCGTATATATTAGAGTGGTGGGACTTTTGATATTGGCCGAGCTCCTCACTGATTACGGGCGTATATATTAGAATGGTGGGACTTTTGATATTGACCGAGCTAGTCATTGCTTACACGCGTATATATATGAGTGGTGGGACTTCTGATATATGCCAAGCTCCTCACTGATTACACGTGTATATATTAGAGTGGTGGGATTTCCGATATTGGCCGAACTCCTCACTGATTAAACGCGTATATATTACAGTGATCGGACTTCTGATATTGGTCGAGCTCCTGACTGATTACACGCGAATGTATTAGACTAGTGGGACCTCTGATGTTGCCTGAGCTATTCATTGGTTACACGTGTATATATTGGAGTGGTGTAACTTCTTGTATTGGCCGAGCTACTCACTGGTTATACGCATATGTATGAGACTGGGGCGACTTCTGATATTAGGTGTACTACTCATTGATTACACGCTTATATATTAGAGTGGTTGGACTTCTGATATATGCCGAACTACTCATTGATTACAGGAGTATATATATATGAGTGATGGGACTCTTCTAATATTGGCCGAGTTCCTCATTGATTACACGCGTATATATTTGAGTGGTTGGACTTCTGATATATGCCGAGCTACTCATTGATTACACACGTATTTATTAGAGTGGTGGGACTTCTCATATTGGCCGAGCCCCTCAATGATTAAACGATTATATATTAGAGTGGTTGTATTTCTGATGTATGCCGAGCTACTCATTTATAGCGTATATATTAGAGTGATGGGACTTCTAATATAGGCCGAGCTCCTCATTGATTACACTCGTAAATATTAGAGTGGTTGGACTTCTGATATATGCCGAGCTACTCAGTGATTACACACGTATATATTAGAGTGGCGGGACTTATGTTATTGACCGAGCTACTCATTGATTTCACTCGTATATGTTAGAGTGGTTGGACTTCTGATAATGCCCGAGCTCCTCACTGATTACACACTTATAGTTTAGAGTGGTAGGACTTCTATTATTGGCCGAGCTCCTAATTGATTACACGCGTATATGTGTGAGTGGTTGGATTCTGATATATGCCGAGCTACTCACCGATTACACGCGTATATATTACAGTGGTGTGTCTTCTAATATCGGTCGAGTTTCTCATTGATTACACGCGTATATATTAGAGTGGTTGGACTTTTGGTATATGCCAAGCTACTCACTGATTACACACATATATATTAGAGTGGTGGGACTTCTGTTATTGGCCAAGGTACTCATTGATTACACGCGTATATATTAGAGTGGTGCGACTTTTGGTATTGGCCGAGCTACTCATTGAAAACAGTCGTATATATTAGAGTGATCGGACTTCTGACATTGGCCGAGCTACCCATTGATAACACGCGTATATATTAGAGTGGTAGGCCTAGTGATATTGACCAAGCTCCTCTCTGATTACACGCGTATATATTAGAGTGATCGGACTTCTGATATTGGCCGAGCTACTCAATGCTTACACGCGTATATATGAGAGTGATCGGACTTCTGATATTGGCCGAGTTACTCATTGATTACACGCGTATCAAATAAAGTGGTTGGACATCTGATATTGGCCGAGTTACTCATTGATTACACGCGTATGTATTAGAGTGGTGTGACTTTTTATATTGGCCTAGCTCCTCACTGATTACTTGCGTATATATTAGAGTGGTGGGACTTTTAATATTGGCCGAGCTAGTCATTGATTACACGCGTATATATTCGAGTTGTAGAATTTCTGATATATGCCGAGCTACTCACTGATTACACGCGTATATATTAGTGTGGTGGTACTTCCAATATTGGCGGAGCTCGTCACTGATTACACGCGTATATACAAGAGTGATCGGTCTTCTGATATTGGCCGAGTTACTCGTTGATTACACGCGCATATATTAAAGTGGTGGGATTTTGATATTGGCATGGCTTTTCACTAATTACATGCGTATATATTACAGTGGTAGGGGCTTCTGATATATGCCGAACTCCTCACTGATTACACGCGTAGATATTAGAGTGATCGGGCTTTTGATATTGGCCGAGTTACTCATTGATTACACGCGTATATATTAAAGTGGTTGGACTTCTGATATTGGCCGAGCTACTCATTGATTACACGCGTATATATTAGTGTGGTGGGACTTCTAATATTGGTGGAGCTACTCATTGATTTTACGCGTATATATTAGAGTGATTGGGCTTCTGATATTGGCCGAGTTACCCATTGCTTACACGCGTATCAAATAGATTGGTTGGACTTCTGATATTTTTCGAGTCACTCATTGATTACACGCGTATGTATTAAAGTGGTGGAATGTTTGATATTGACCTAGCTCCTCATTGATTACATGCGTTTATATTACACTGGTGGGACTTCTGATATATGCCGAACTCCTCACTGATTACACGCGTATATATTAGAGTGATCGGACTTCTGATTTTGGCCGAGTTACTCATTGATTACACGCGTATATATTAAAGTGGTTGGACTTCTCATATTGGCCGAGCTACTCATTGATTACACGCGTATATATTAGAGTGGTGGGACTTCTGAATTTGGCCGAGCTACTCACTGATTGCACGCGTATATATTCGAGCGGTGGGACTTCTGATATATGGCGAGCTCCTCATTGATTACACGCGTATATATTACAGTGATCGGACTGCTGATATTGGCCAAGTTACTCATTGATTACACGCGTATATATTAAAGTGGTTGGACTTCTGATATAGGCCGAGCTACTCATTAATAACACGCGTATATATTTGAGTCTTGGGACTTCTCAAATTGGCCGAGCTACTTACTGATTACACGCGTATGTATAAGCGTGGTTGGACTTCTAATATTGGCCGAGCTACTCACTGATTATACGCGTATATATTTTTGAGTGTTGGGACTTCTAATATTGGCCGTGCTCCTCATTAGTTTAAACTTATTTATTTTACATCGATTGTAACGAAAGCTCTATGAACTTATTTGAATCACTCTCGATGTCTTCCTGGGTAGAACCAGTACTAAGCAATGCAGATAAAGTGTCTTGCTCAGGGACACAACGCATATGGCAATGGCGGGAATCGAACTCACGACTTACGGATCATGGGTCCAACGCTCTACCACTAGACCACAGCGCTCCACATTGATTACACGCGTAATATTCGCCGGGCTACTCATTCATTACATGCTTATATATTAGAGTGGTGGGACTTCGAATATATGCCGAGCTACTCACTGTTTACACGTATATGGTTTAGAGTGGTGGGACTTCTGATATTGGCTGTGCTCCTCATTGATTAAACGCGTATATATTAGGGAGCTGGGACTTCTGATATTGGCCGAGTTACCCATTGATTACACTCGTATATATTAGAATGGTGGGACTTTTGATATTGGCCGAGCTCCTCACTGATTACATGCGTATATATTAGAATGGTGGGACTTTTGATATTGGCCGAGCTAGTCATTGATTACACGCGTATATATTAGAGTGGTGGGACCTCTGATATTTGCCGAGCTACTCACTGATTACACTCGTATATATTAGAGTGGTGGGACTTCCGGTATATGCCGAGCCCCTCACTGATTACACGGGTATATTTTAGAGTGGTGGGACTTCCGATATTGGCCGAGCTTCTCACTGATTACACGCATATATATTAGAGTGATCGGACTTCTAATATTGGCCGAACTACTCACTGATTACACGCGTATATATTAAAGTGGTGGGACTTCTGATATTGGACGAGCTAGTCACTGATTACACGCGTATATATTAGAGTGATCGGACTTCTGATATTGGCCGAGTTACTCATTGATTACATGCGTGTATATTAAAGTGGTTGGACTTCGGATATTGGCCGAACTACTCATTGATTACAATCGTATATATTAGAGTCGTGGGACTTCTGATATTGGACGAGCTACTCATTGATTACACGCGTATATATTAGAGTTGTGGGACTTCTAATATTGGCCGAGCTACTCGCTGATTATACGCGTATATATTAGAGTGGTGGGACTTCAGATATTGGACGAGTTACACATTGATTACACGCGTATATATTAGGGTGCTGGGACTTTTGATATTGGCCGAGCGCCTTAACAATAACATAAAGTTGTGATATTGGCCGAACTCCTCACAGATTACACATGTATCTATGAGCGTGGTGGGACTTCTGATATTGACCGAGCTCGTCACTGATTACACGCGTATATATAAGTGTGGTGGGACTGCTGATAATGGCCGAGCGCCTTAATGATGATTATACGCGTATATATCAGAGCGGTGGGACTTCTGATATTGGCCGAGCTACTCACTGATGACGCTCGTATATATCAGAGCGGTGGGATTCTGATATTGGCCGAATTACTCATTGATTACACATGTATATATTAGAGAGGTGGTACTTCTGATATTGGCCGAGCTCCTGACTAATTACACGCGTATATATTAGAGTTGTGGGACTTTTGATATTGACCTAGCTCGTCACTGATTACACCCATATATATTAGAGAGGTGGGACTTCCGATATTGGCAGAGCTACTTACTGATTACAGACGTTTATGTTAGAGAGGTGGTACTTCTGATATTGGCCGAGCTCCTGACTAATTACACGCGTATATATTAGAGTTGTGGGACTTTTGATATTGACCTAGCTCGTCACTGATTACACTCATATATATTAGAGAGGTGGGACTTCCGATATTGGCAGAGCTACTTACTGATTACAGGCGTTTATATTAGAGTGGTGGGACTTCTGATATTTGCCGAGCCACTCATTGATTACACGCGTATATATTAGAGTAGTTTGACATGTAATATTGGCCGAGATACTCACTGACTCCACGACTATATGTTAGAGTGGTGGGACTTCTGATATTGGCCGAGCTCCTCAATGATTACACGCGTATTGATTAGTGTGCTGGGATTGCTTGTATTGGCCGATCTACTCATTGATTTACACGCGTATATATTAGAGTGGTGGGACTTCTGATATTGGTCGAACTACTTACTGATTACACGGGTATATATATATATATATATATATATATGAATTCACAGTATCCCCAGATCCGGCACCTTTCATTGTCACTGTCTCAATATAGCTGTGTGTGGTTGAACGCTTAAATGTGGCCCACTCATATGAGCTATAATTGTATGTATGTATGCGTCTATATGTTAATTGTGCCTTCAGACGAGTGTGTTATGATGTAGAGATACAGTTTATCAACGTGTGTTGCAACTACCTTTTTTAAGGAGTGAATATATACGTTTGATTTCTGTGTATCTCGTCATAGCTAGGCGCCCTGCCGTAGTTCGTCCGAAGGTTGTCTGTCCTTGGTAGTTCACAAATATTTCTCCCCATATATATATATATATATATATATATATATATGAGTGGTGGGACTTTTAATGTTGACCGAGCTTCTCACTGTTACACGCGTATATATTATACAGTGGTTTGGTGGCAATACGTGCTGCATTTTCTCTTACTATTTTTCAATAAAAACGAGGAACCCATTCGCAAATATACATGTTTTTGTTTGCACGTGACTTTTTTATCATTGATCGGTTTCATTGCAATAAATGTAAACAAAGAGCTCGATTCAGGTAGGGTTTTTCTTCATAACTGTCTTAATAATAAACGAATTTTATTTAAATAAAGCGCACTCACCTTACAATGTGAGCACTTTCCTTCGCGAAAAAAGGCAGTTTGGTTCATTCAGTACTGTCTGTAGTTTAGTTCATTCAGTACTTGCTGGGATTAGCCCTCCCGAAATGTAAACGGTCATAGATTTATTTCGTTTGCAAGACTTTGGAAAGGCTAATCTCAGAAAGTACTACATAAATCGAATTGCCTTTTGTGGCTGAGGAAGCTCACTTTGATTGGGTATGTGCACTTTAGTTGAATAAAATTGACAAATGCGAGTATTAAGAATATAAAAATCTTTCATGGGTATATATGTTAAGCAATATGAGGAAGTTTACCAGACCTTGATGAAGGTGTTTTTATAGGTGTTTTTTATTTACAATGTAGTTTGATTAAATAATAAAATATACCCTACCATGAATCGTTTTGCTTTTCCTTTCCTTCATTTTATATAATGATACACATAAAGTCAATTAGCGTATGTTACTATTTTCAGTATACATACCAATCGTATCCAATGATGGAACATAGTTGATTTCACAGTGAAACAATTGTCATTCTCAAACAAAAACTTTCCAAATTTCGTAATTTTGAAATTACCTCCCTTTTCATTGAAATGCGAACCTATACAAGTATGTTCGATCCTATTTGTTTTTATTTTTATCACTAACTTGGTTTACAAATGACTTTGTTATCTGTCTTATGCATTACTTTATTCTTTTATTCCAACCTCCGCGCAGTGATATTGTAGCCAATAATCCCTGCCACCACACAAATCACGTGACGATAGCTGAGGCCATGTGATTACAAAAAATGGCGATACACTAGATAATGCTTGGTACAGCAAACTCTTGTCGTAACCAACAGGCAATTGGCAATAACATCATCACCTTCGAGAAGATGTTGAACAAATTCAACCTGTTTTGGCTTGGGTCATAGAGTTAAATACGTATGTTGGGTGTAATCTCTTTATTAAATTGACGCACAGCTTCTGTAATGTTGTCAACGGAAAACATGTAACCAAGTAAGCAGCGTTCATATTCGCTAAAAATAGATTTTTTAAATAAATAAATTATTTTTGTAACCAGATACCGTTTTTCACACTAGTTTCCTCAATTATGAACAAAGCAAGTTGAAATATTGACCTAAACATATTTAACCAAAAAAATAAACTTAGCTGGATTTCAGCTATTTTTGTGGTGGCAGTGTTTACTGTAACATAAAGTGGAAGTAACCACCGCGGGGAGTTTGCTTTTATTCAAGTAGGACATATTATGTTCGAGTAGGAAATGTAGTTCCTCATGTTTTGAAAGCGTTATGCATGCTTGTGTTTTTTTTAATTAGGCGAGGTACATACGTATGTGTCGACCAGATATTTATATTTGACGTATTCTAAGAAAAATAGTTGTTAATGTAGTTAGGTCAAATTTGTATTTGTTGTTTATGCTGTCTTAGGCCAGTTTACATAAACAGTTAAGTCAATCATGCGTGCCCTACCCCATTACCTTGGCAACTAATCACGCGCATGTAAATGTGTACACGCAACTAAATGGAATGTGAAATTCTTCTTTCAGGTGCTGGTAATAAAAGAAGTAAGGAGCAACTGATGAATGAACGGTCGAGTACACTGCCATACATTGTGTTGAATTGAATTCTTAGGTCAACACTACGTGCATACTATGTGACTTTATGTGTAGGAATTGAACTAACTTTACGACAGCAACACAAACATTGATTGTTGTATGTTACATTGCTGTATTACTATCTAGCAAACAAGTGCAGAAGAGAGCGTGTGTATGCAGAGGCAATAGCAGTGTTATACGTATACATACCAGCCTACTGCAGTTAATCTTGAAGTCGTCTGCACGCCAATAATATGCAACGTCATATGATAAATCAGAACATCAAGACACACATGATCCGAGTACGCATGACAAGAAATAAGTTTATGCCATGTGTGTAAGAAAAGGCTTACCACGACATCAAAATAAAACCAACACTGGCGTATAAACACTGACAAAAAAAGCCTTTCAATTGTTAAGCGTGCGACATGTCATCCCAGAAGCCAATAACGTGTTCATTATGTAACAAGTCCTTAACATGTCATCTTATTAGACACATGCGTACACACACCGGTGAAAAGCCATTTAAGTGTCAAGAATGTGATACATCATTTACGCAACGAGGAGCTCTCAATAAACATATGTTAATACACACTGGCGAGACGCCATATATATGTAAAGTATGTGACAAATCATTCAGACAACTAGGAACTCTTAATATTCATATGCTAATACACACTGGCGAGAAGCCGTTTAAGTGTTCATTATGTACAATAGCATTCACAAAACGACACCAGCTCAATGTACACAGGCGTGTACATACCGGCGAAAAACCATTTACCTGTGCAGTATGTGACATGGCGTTTACACGGCGATGCCATCTCAAGAGGCACGTATTAATACACACTGGCGAAAAACCATGTATGTGTAAAATATGCGACAAGGCATTCACACGACGATCACTTCTTAAGATTCATATGTTAACACACACTGGCGAGAAGCCGTATACATGTACAGAATGTGACAAATCATTCACACAACTAGCAAATCTCAGTAGTCATAAGCGAATACACACTGGCGAGAAGCCGTTTAAGTGTTCATTATGTACCATGGCATTCACACAAAGACACCGTCTCAATACACACAAGCGTGTACATACTGGCGAGAAGCCGTATACGTGTACAGAATGTAACAGATCGTTCAAATATATAGGAAATCTCAACAGTCATATGCTAATACACACTGGCGAGAAGACGTTTAAGTGTACAGTATGTCACAAGGCATTCACACACCGACACCATCTCAATACACACCAGAACATACACACCGGCGAGAAACCGTATACATGTACAGTTTGTGACAAGACATTCAGTCATCGTGGAGGTCTCAATAAGCACATGTTAATACACAATGCCGAGCAGTCGTTTTAATGTACATTGTAAAATGACGTTCAGTCATTGAAGAAAGTTTATTTAGCACATGCTATTAGATACTGACACGTTTACATTTACTAGTAGTACGGATACACGTGTTCATAACTATATACACATTTAATGTAGGCATCTAGTAGCTAACGCTCATTTAAACTCACTTCTATATTTTACTGAATCACCCCTTTTAGACATTAACCTCTTTTATGTTATATATCCAGTCACTTCTATTATTTAGCTTGACGATTAATTTTGTTTTATTATTTTAAGGGTGGGGAAATTAATTGAGGTATAAGGCCTTACATCACTAGTACATCGAGAACTGTGTAACTCACATGTCTACCATTTCAGTGTCAAATATAAACTTTGTAAGGAAAGGAACTTAATAAGCATTGTGCTTCCGTTCCGATCCTTTATTTGTTGTCATTGTATATACGCGGGGTGTTCGAAAAATAATGCAACCTGTTAATTTTCTCAGAGATTTGCCAATTCCGTACCATATAGTTGGCCTAGTTACCTTCGAAATAATCCCCTTTCACCTTAATATATCGCCTCAATCCTTTTACCCAGTTTTTGAAGCAATTTTCATATTCATTAATGGGTACACCCATCAGGCACTGATAAATTGCGGACCCCAATCTGGATGAATATCTCTTCCCAGAGAGGTGCTTCTTTAACTTTGGGAAGAGAAATAATCGCAAGGGGCCAGGTCCGGCGAATAAAGAGGATGAGACAACACATTAAAGTTTTGCGCTTTCAAAACCTCAACCGCAATTGAGACCTTGTGAGCAGATGCGTTGCCATGCAGCAGATGGATATACTTAAGACCCGTGATTCGACGCCGTTTCGTCAGTTCTTGATAACAACATTTTTATAGAACTTGCCTGAGATCTCTTTTCCCTGTGTACAGCGACTTGTATGATTGGACCATTATTTTTGAAAAATATGGCTTAAAATTGTTCTTTTGGCAATACTGTGTCTTATGGCGTTTTTCCTTGCCCATACCCTATTGTCTGCTTTTCGTCTGGGCTCATAAAAATGAACCCATGTCTCGTCACCAGGAATGAAGTTATCAAACGCCATATGTTATATTCAGGGAATTTGTTTTACCATGTTTTGTAATTTTCAGTAATGAAGTTATCAAACGCCTTCTGTTATATTCAGGGAACTTGTTTTGTCATTTTAACCCGTGCACGCTTTCGGTCGTCAGCCAGTAATTTTTCTAACTTTTTCTTGAGAATTACATAAACTAATGCTAAACCAAAGTTGGTCATCTGTGCTATCTGTCTAACAGTATAACGCGCGTCTTTATCAATGATTGACTTGATTTTTTCAACTTTAGATTTGACGATTGCAGGCTTTGGTTCACCAGTACGTTCGGCATCTTCGACCGCCTCCTGACCAGAGGTGAATTTAGTTACGCACCTGCAAACTGCATAAATACGACAATTTGCATCATGTATGGATTTTACCTTGAAACCAAGTTTATGTAAGCCCGTATCTCGCTAACTTTGTCAGCTAGTTTTACTGTCATTTACAACGCAGTGCATATATATGAATGCGCCAATGACAAAATAAACGGTTTATGGATTTCAATGATATTTATACACAATATACACGAATGTTCATTCTACCGTTTCGTATTAGAATGAACCATGTAAATCTCGTGCTTAGCACATAAACAGGTCAGTTGCATTATTTTCGAACATCCCTCATATGCATTTGTACATAAGTAATAACATATGTTTAAACCAATAACTCTACACATAATGTCTTGTGATATTTTCCCCGCACATGAATTTATTTGAGTGTGCCTATGTAAAGTTCATATTCAGCATATATACATGTAACCCTATCCGCTTGTTTGTTATAAATCAAGAATCATTAATATTATACTGAACAAAATAAATGTTCATATATGAGATTCAAAGCCGTGTATGAAAGAGGTCAATGATAAAATGACATAAATATGACCAATACTAATGTCTCAATGTCGGTGATAAAAATAAAGCAAATATGGTGGGAACATACTTGTATTGGTTAGCAAATATCGTTCTCATTTCAAAAGAGAGTTAATTTTAAAATTACGAAATTTGGAATGATTTTGTTTAAGAATAATAATGGTTTGTGAACAAATGTCAGCGGTTTTTAAACAATGACAGAATGGGAAAGATCCAAAGTTTGTATATTGAGATTTTGCTTATTACATGTAGCATCAGCTTATGGTCCTCTACTAAGTTTGTTCAAATGGTGACCCTGGGATCAAATGTGTCCCCGCCCGGGGGTCACAGTTTTACATAGACTCGTATAGGAATAAAAAAGAAATCTTCCCGGAAACTACAAGAGCCAGAGGTTTGATATTTTGCATTTACTCTAAGCGTATGATCCTTTACCAAGTTTGTTCAAATGGTGACCCAAGGGTCACATGTGTTGCATAGACATGTATAGGGAAAAATTTAAAAAATCTTCTTCTCTGATACTGAAAGAGTCAGCGGTTTAATATTTTGCATTTGCTATAAGCTTATGGTCCTCTACCAAGTTTGTTCAAATGGTGACCCAGGGGTCACATTTGGCCCCTACCCGGGGGTCACAGTTTTACGTAGGCTTGTATAGGGAAAAACTGAAAACAATCTTCTTCTTTGGAACCACATGGCACAGAGCTCTGATGTATTACATGTAGCATCAACTTATGGTCCTCTACTAATTTTGTTAAAATGGTGATCCTTGTGTCAAATTTGTCCCCGCCCCGAGGGTCATAGTTTTACATAGACTTAATAGGATTTTTTTTTTTAAAAATTCTTCTCGGAATCTGCAAGAGCCAAGGGTTTGATATTTTGCAATTACTATATGCTTATGGTCCTTTACCAAGTTTGTTCAAATGGTGACCATGGGGTCACATTTGGCCCCGCCCAAAGTGTCACATCTTTTACATAGACATGTATAGGGAAAAACTTAAGAAACCTTCTTCTCGGAAACTGCAGGAGCCAGAGGTTTAATATTTTGCATTTGCTATAAGCTTATGGTCCTCTACCAATTTTGTTTAAATGGTGACCCTTGGGTCACATTTGGCCCCGCCCCGGGGGTCACAGTTTACATAGACTTTTATAGGGAAAAACATAAAAAAACGTCTTCTCTGGAACTGCAAGAGCCAGAGGTTTAATATTTTGCATTTGCTATAAGCTTATGGTCCTCTACCATGATTGTTCAAATGGTGACCATGGTGTCAAATTTGGCCGCGCCCTGGGGGTCACAGTGTTACATAGACTTATATAGGAAACACATTAAAGTCTTTTTCTCTGGAACTACAAGAGCCATAGGTTTAATATTTTGCATTTACTATACTCATATGGTCCTTTACCAAGTTTGTTCAAAAGGTGACTGTGGGGTCACATTTGGCCCCACCGCAGGTTTCATGTTTTACATAGACTTGTATAGGGAAAAACTTAAAAAATCTTCTTCTCTGAAACCACAAAGCTCTCATATATTACATGTAGCCCTGGGGTGCCCAAGGTGTTACACTCTTGCAACTTCATTTTGTATTTGATATTTACCAAACTTTGTCAGTGTCTTTATATCAATGTTATTATACACAACAGAGTCCACATTTCTTGAACAATATTGACCAAACTTGCACAGATTGTATATGACCATAATATTTCGAAGAAGTTTGATAGTGTGCCAGTACTCAGATGATCGATTTATGGCCATCTTGGCCCTCTTGTTGTTGCTTCCGAGGGATCCCCCTTTCAGTATTTATTGGCATTCACACTTGCGTTTGTTTAGTGCTGTGTGGCGCCGTAAAAGCCGCCCCGACTACAAATCAGTAGTGTTATTTCTTATTGGTCATTTGGGATCATCAAGCCCAATCTTTGTGGCTTTAAAGTAGAATATCACTAAAGACGGTGCTAGGAGGCGTGAGAGGTGTTGCACTCAACATGACCTCTCATGAACAGACTCAATAAAACCGAGTCTGCTACTGTTATCTCTTGTTTGTGTCTGTTGCTTCCAAGGGATCCCCTTTCAGTATTTATTGACATTCACAACAGCGTTTGTTTATTCCTATGTAGCGGCCGTAAAAAGTCACCCTGACTACAAATCAGTAGTGTTATTACTTTCTGGTCCTTTGGGATCATCAAGCCCAATAGTTGTAGCTTTAAAGTAGAATATCGCTTAAGCCGGTGCTAGGAGGCGTGAGATGTGTTGCATTTTAAATTACCTCTCATGAACAGACTCAATACAACCGAGTCTGCTTCTTTTATCTCTAGTTTGTGTTTGTTGATTCCAAGGGATCCCCTTTTCAGTATTTATTGACATTCAAACTAGCGTTACCTCTCATGAACAGACTCAATACAACCGAGTCTTCTACGTATATCTCTTGTTTGTGCTTGTTGCTTCCAAGGTATCCCCTTTTCAGTATTTATCTACAATAGTTATTAATGCGCATTAGATTCGGATAATCACAGTGATTCATTTTTATACGAAACAACAAAGTACCTTAGGTGGATACGCTTTATTTGAACGCTATTTAAAAGGTTAAATAAGACATACTATATACAAACTATGGACAACACATAGTGAAATGTTAAGAATACAGATTTAGGGAAGTTTATAAATTAATGTATAGCATAAAACCAGCGTGTATTCCTTGATTATAGGACTATTGTACTAGTATATACTATGTTAATGTCCAACCTATATAAATGAAATAATTTACTAAAAAAAGAAGATGATTAAAAAAAAGAAGAAAATAACAAAAGACCAACCCCATATTTTACAAGAAACAATAGCAAAATTGGATATAAAAATCGAACAGAAAAAGTAGCATTCTAGGACGACAGTCAACCACAAACACACACAGAAACAAAGAACAACTTTAAAGATAAATATTATTACAAGCCAAAAATGTAGTTTTTTTATGTAGATAAAGTATTTTGAATAAGAGCAATAAGCTTGCCTTTTATAAAGTGATTTGGTAAGGTTGTATGTAGTGAAGAGAAGTCATAAGTGCTTATAGATGAAACTTGACGTTTATTGCAAATATCAAAATATAACCAATTACTAATTAACCAAAAGATAAATCGGAAACACACACATACATATTTTTTTCTCCAAAATTAGTATAGACATAAAACGTAGTGTTCAGTATAAAACGAAAATTATATCCACAAATAAGCCGCCATACATGTCAGCATAGTTACATATGACATACTACATGTATAACGTGTACAAGTTGTGAATTCCTCACACTACCATGAGCATATGTATGTATACACGTATATACTAGTAAGTCCATTACCTGTAATACAATGTTCACTCTATATTAGTCCAAGTAGTGTACAGGTATCGGGATGTAAACTAAAAACACTATGTTTCCAGCACTGTATACTGTATATCAGACATCAGAATGGACGTTCGTGAACCAGTTCTCGACATAAGATGCTCATATTACAGTCTAGTACACACGAGAATTATGTATGTAGTTTAACGTCACTTGTAACACTTTCCGTCATATCACGATGTTGACTCCTTGTAACAGTGAGATCAATGCTTTGTAGTGCGTATCCACCAAAGCTACTTTGTTGTTTCGTATAAATATAAATCACTGTGATTATCCGAATCTATAACAATGCGCATTAATAACTATTGTAAATAAATACTGGAAAGGGGATACCTAGGAAGCAACAAACACAAACAAGAGATATAAGTAGCAGACTCGGTTGTATTGAGTCTGTTCATAAGAGGTAACGCTAGTGTGAATGTCAATAAATACTGAAAAGGGGATCCCTTGGAAGCAACAAACACAAACAAGAGATAAAAGTAGCAGACTCGGTTTTATTGAGTCTGTTCATGAGAGGTAATGTAAAGTGCAACACGTCTCACGCCTCCCAGCAATATCGGCTGAAGCGGTATTCTACTATAAAGCCACAAAGATTTGGCTTGATGATCTCAAAGGACCAGTAAGTAATAACGCTACTGATTTGTAGTCAGGCGAAATTTTACGACCGCTACACAGCAATAACCAAACGCTAGTGTGAATGTCAATACATACTGAAAAGGGGATCCCTTGGAAGCAACAAACACAAACAAGAGATAAAAAAAGTAGTAGACTCGGTTTTATTGAGTCAGTTCATGAGAGGTAATGTTAATTGCAACACCCCTCACGCCTCCTAGCACCGTCTTAAGCGATATTCTACTTTAAAGATTGGGCTTGATGATCCCAAATGACCAATAAGAAATAACACTACTGATCTGTAGTCGGGGCGACTTTTTACGGTCGCCACACAGCACTAAACAAACGCTAGTGTGAATGCCAATAAATATTGAAAGCGGGATCCCTTGGAAGCAACAAGAACAAACAAGAGATAACAGTAGCAGACTCGGTTTTATTGAGTCTGTTTCTGACAGGAGGTGTAAAGTGCAAAACCTCTCACGCCTTCTAGCACCGGCTTAAGCGATAGTCTACTTTAAATCCACAACTATTGGGTTGATGGTCCCAAAGGACCAGTATAAACGGTTTCAAATCAATTACTAAGAGCCATACTGAAAGTTATATACCGTCAATGAATAAAAAAGGTTTAGCACCACATTTTAGGGACATAAGATTAAACATATGAACATTGATATAACTGTTTGAAGATATTAGAAATACTAGTTAAGGGTGTGATTTTCAAAAAATCGTGTCATGTTTTTATTTTCTAAACGCCGTATCAGATTATCTCCCATATATTAACAACAGGTCAATGACCTTGAAGCGCTACTGATAGATGTTGATAGCTAGATCAGCATTCCTGTGAAGTTTTAGGAAAATCTGTCAAGTAGTTTCAGAGGAGTAGTCGCTACAAGATTTTACTATATAACTCTATGTAAACAAAGATGTTTAATGTAATAATTTTCAACAAGGACCAACATCGTCATGCTGATCATTTTAGAAAAAGTCCCATATCAATATCACTTATAGTTTTCAAGAAGTAGTCGCTACAACTTGTTTTTTTTAATCTATTTTTAGACGTGGTGGCCATCTTGAATTTCCGGCCAACCTGAAATTTTTCTCAATTAGACATCAAGGGCAACATTCCAGTGAAGTTTCATGAAAATCTGACAGGTAGTTTCAGAGGAGTAGTCGCTACAAGTTTTTACTATATAATTCTATGTAAAAAGAATGTCATGCTGATCATTGAATAATTTAATGTTTGGCATTGCCAAGACTTTCCCATTCTGTTATTGTTTAATCAAAGTGCTGAAAGCACTGATGGACTAGGGGCTTTGGAAATTGAACGGTTCTGTTGAGTGTACATGGTGTAAGTGCATTTATGAATAGAAGTTCTGTGTTCTGTGTCGAAATTGGTTCTGTGTTGACAAAACTGGCGGAAAGAGTCTTCTTGAGTTCGAAGGGATCAGATTATAATTATTAAATTCCGACACTTGCACCGGATAGAAATATGGGCCGTATGAGTTATCCTTTTAGGAAAAATACATCTAATTTTTTATTTTTACATATTTTTTTTATTGTGATATGTATTCCATCATTTATTAATTCGGAGCAACATTATTCGTATATGTACAAAGTCGGATTCAAAAAAAATCTTCTCCACTCGATTAATAGTGATCGCGGGTTATGAAATCAACGCGTGATCAGTCTGAAATGCCGCTTCTACAGCGTAGTAATACAATTTGTGAATTCTGCAATTATAACATTTTGACAAAGACTTTCTTTAAGATTGTCTCCATTAGGTGGCGGATGTTCCATTTTCCCGCTGATATCGCAAATGTTTACCTCTATTATTTTTTGCTGCTGAAAAATAACTACTTTTGCTCGGAAGCATTGGTCCTTTCGACATAAATATGCAAATGAGCTACTTTATCCCAGGTTTGCAAAGCTGGATGTACAGGATCCAAACGGGGTTTATAATATTTCGAGATAAAATATATCATCTTGTTTCTTGTCTTAGTAGAAAAAAGTATAGGCCCCAACATCACATTCTTCAATTTTCTTTCCATTTCCCACAGCTTATTTACGATTTAGATGGTATTTGTCTGATATGGAGAACTATTTTTTTTCTCTACACAAGGCCAGGGCCCCTATGAATATGCATACAGTTAATAGGATGTGTTTACCGGTTTTATGCGAATGAACATCCAATCAAAATGACAACTGACTGTTAGCGTAGTGATACATTACGTCAGTGAGGATCTGCTGCGGCTTCTGGCGTGCTCGAATTTTGTCGCCTGCTGAGGACTAGGGCCTGAAAGCCCCTAGTCCAAAAATCGTTGAAATGTGTTCACATATATGAACATTTATTTTGTTCAGTATATTATTAATGAGTCTTGATTTATAACAAACAAACGGATAGGGTTACATGTATATATGCTGAATATGAACTTTACATAGGCACACTCAAATAAATTCATGTGCGGGAAAAAATCACAAGACACATCATGTGTAGAGTTATTGGTTTAAACATATGCTATTAATGATATGTACAACTTGTGCATATGAGGGATGTTAAAATAATGAAACTAGCCTGTTTACGTGCTAAGCACGAGATCTACATGTTTCAAATCAATACCAAACTGTAGAATGAACATTCGTGTATATTGTGTATAAATATCATTGAAATCCATAAACATTTTACTTTGTCATTTAGATTGCTTTGTGGTGCATTCGTATACACTGCGTTATAAATGACAGTAAAACGAGCTGACAAAGTTAACGAGATACGGGCTTACATAAACTTGGTTTCACGGTAAAATCCATACATGATGCAAACTGTCGTATTTATGGAAATACGCAAATGCCATTTTCAACAGTTTGCAGGTGGGTAACTAAATTCACCTGTGGTCAGGAGGCGGTCGAAGATGTCAAACGTACTGGTGGACCAAAGTCTGCAATCGTCAAATATAATGTTGAGAAAATCAAGACAATCATTGATAAAGACGCGCGTTATACTGTTAGACAGATAGCACAGATGACCAACTTTGGTTTAGCATTAGTTCATGTAATTATCAAGAAAATTCTTAAAGTTAGGACAATTACAGCTGTTTCATTTGCAGACGTTAAATACCTTACTATCTACTATATGACATTGATTAATGATATTTGCTAACGATACAGAAAGTTTTGAGAAAAAACAATATTCGTAGGAAATACGTTTTTATTTTTTTCGAAATGTCTCCTTCCGCACACCCTCCCACACCCCTCAAAAAAACAACTGAAGTTCAAACTATGTACCAAATTAAAAGTCGTTCAGGTTATACTGGTACCTATTTGGTAATGTATTTAAACTAGATGAGATTGTAATTCAGTAAACAAAAATAATTGATAACATTAATATTTTGGTAGTAAACAAAGCTAGCGGAGAGGATGAAATAAGCCATAGAATGCTTAAGGAAACCGTTTTTACTATACCAAACCCACTGTCTATACTGTTTAACCGTTCTTTAAATGAAGGCGTATATCCCGATTTATGAAAACTGCTACTGTTATACCATTGTTCAAAGCAGGCGATTCAAATACAGACCAATTCCTTTACTTAGTAGGAAAGATTATGGATCGAATTATTTTTAAACATATTTTTGTTTTTTTAATTTTTTTAATGATTTACTCTTTACGATACCATCATATTTGTCAAACAATATATGCGAAACAACTCATGTATATAGTCTTTGACGATATTTCCAAAGCATTTGATCGCGTTTGGAGGAAAGCACTACTATTTAAACTCAAACAAAATGGTATAGATGGCAAACTGTTGCTATGGATCGCAGATTATCTTTCTAATCGATCTCAAAGAGTTCTTATAAATACTGATAAATCAGATTCGAAATTAACTTTAGCCGGTGTGCCTCAAGGATGTGTTCTTAGGCCCCTTTTATTTTTAGCATATATAAATGACATTGCTGATAATATTTACTAATTTACTTATTGTCTAGCATATGCTTTCAAACATGTTAGGCATAATAGGAAGAGAAGAAACTACTAAAAATTAAAAATCTGAGGAGTTCAGGAGTTACTGATTTTCTTCCCAAGCGCCCTTAAAAACTAAAATTCATGTGAATGAAGTAACTTTTTTTTTTTTTTTTTTTTGATGGGGTGGGGTTGGGGGTGTGTGGGGGTGGATGGTGAAAGGAGGTGAATTACGTTGACACTCCCATCCCCCACCCACCCCAACAACCAGCCCGCCACAGTCGCGTTTTGGTCTTAAATACTGAATCCGCCTATGAGAAAAAGCCCAAGACAAGCATACCCGTATAAGAAATTATATAAAGGTCTGATAACAGGTATAGTGGTGTTTTTTAACCCCTACCCCAACCCCCAACACCAAAATGAGAGTGGAGGCATATAGAAAAAAGCTTGCCGGAAAGTGCAATATACTCTATAGGAAGATTCATGAATTGCTCTATGTTAGGTACACGCCATAAGCGCTATACTATTGTGTAGATCATTATTTATAAATATTTGACATGTTCTTTCCAAACATACTGTATGTCAGGGAAGAAAACGTGAACATTTGAAATCTCCCATATTTTATTACCTTTTATTTAAAGTCAGAATATGCTTATTGTAAATCGTAACGGAGATGATAGAGACTTTGTGTCAAGTATTCGCGTATAATATTACCATCAAACTTGCTTTAAATCACCTGATGTACCCATCCGTTAATATAAACAACTGATTCGAAACGTATGCTTCGTTAAAAAGTCACGCTTGTGTTTACATAAACAATACCTACGCTATTAATAAACCATTTGGATCTGCACACTTCCTGTGTTGTGCTTAGCGTCGGCGCAGCGTAGGGGATATAGCGTAATTAGTCAGACACATGTATTCGGCATAGCGTGTACAGTTTAATTTTATTCAGTTGATTTGTTAGCGTAATTCTGTAAGTTGTAACGCTTCCGACTGTTTCGTCAACTGTTTCAGTTTATGTTTTAATAAGGATATTCTGCCTTTAAAAATATGGCTATGCAAGCAGGTTAAACTCAGTTTAGAAGAGTCTCCGTGGCCGAGGGGTTAACGACGTTCCGTTGTAAATTCTCGCCTCACACCGCTGCGGGTTCGAATCCCGCTGGGAGCTCGACTTGTAAATGAGGAATTGTCGATTCTTACGGATGGTGGTACCGTTTCTACCCAAGAAAAATGGATGGTCTGCCTCCACCACAAAAACAATCGAAGGTCATATATACCTTACATGTGTAAGGAGTAATGACGTAAAGCACCATACAAAGAAATAATGTCAATATGACATTGTTTTTATACATCGAGGTGTAGTTGTAATTTTTCAGATAAAATGTATATCTGCCTCAATATTTTTTGTCGAGTGCCCTTTAAGGGTAAAAGCTCTGTTTGGTCTTATGCAGGGCCTACAATATACATTTATATTAGACAGTTTTAATATTACGACAGTCTTCAAAACATGTTGATGTTTTTCAAAACAAAAGTATTTCCTGCTACTAAACTTTTGATTTCAATTATTAAACTAATTAAACTCGATACGAGGACCCAATGTTACCCAGACACCGCGTAAAAAACTGCTTACTTCCGGAACGTATTTCCGCTAGAATTTCGACAACTTAATTTAAATGGTATTGAATCTAATACCATTCTATACAACAAGAGGGTTTTTCATAATTCCTTTCGGTATTTTAAAAAGATTTTTTTTTTTCGGACAAACCCGACAGTTTAATTGCGTTTCCGCGGCACAGTATCTGTTTTAGAGGAACCGCAATAAACTGGTGTATCGGCAAACCAAGATTGTATTAGCTCGGTAACCAAGATTGTATTAGCTCGGTAACCAAGATTGTATTAGCTCGGTAACCAAGATTGTATTAGCTGTTTAAATAACATGGTCAGTAATATTTAGTTACCGGTGGTACATTTTCAATTTCTTTTGTTTTCTTACTTAATTTTTGATTCGGTGGTTCCACTATTCCAGCCGATAAAAGGCTCTGGGTATTGTTTAACCACTCATAGGATATATTGTCTGCTTTTTAATTTAGTCTTTTGTCTGTTACTTGTGATACGCAGGCTTCATATCCGCTGCTCCCAACTAAATTCCAGTAAGTTTATTTCTCTCTTCGGGGCATTTAATTTTATTAGATACTGGGACCATAAACCGTACGTCATGGGGTAGCATAATACTCCATGTCCACCGCCATATGCATGCCATCTTCGGGATGGTTAAAATTTATACTATTGATTTTATGAATATTGAGTTCTGCTCAACCCGGGGCTAGAGGGCGTGAGCTGTAGCTAGCATATTTCACTACCGCTCATGAACAGTCTCAATCAAACCGAGACTGCAATATTTCATATGTGTCGTGCTCGGCCGTTTCCAAAGGTCCATTATCATACTCTTTGTTATAGCACAGTGGCGTTGCTTGTGCAGTGTGGCGGCAGTAAAACGTCTCCCCGCGCTTGCAATCAGTACTGTTATTCATTCGATCTTTGGAGATCGCTGAGCCCGATACTTATATTTAGTTATCGGTGGTACATTTTCAATTTCTTTTGTTTTCTTACTTAATTTTTGATTCGGTGATTCCACTACTCCGGCCGATAAAAGGCTCTGGGTATTGTTTAACCACTCATAGGATATGTTGTCTGCTTTTCAATTTAGTCTTTTGGATGTTACTTGTGATACGTAGGCTTCATAACCGCTGCTCCCAACTAAATTCCATTATGTTTATTTCGCTCTTCGGTGCATTTAATTTTATTAGATACTGGGACCATATGCCGTACGACATGGGGAAGCATTATACTCCATGTCCACCGCCATATGCATGCCATCTTCGGGATGGTTAACATTTTGTACTATTGATTTTATGAATATTGAGTTCTGCTCAACCCTGGGCTAGAGGGCGTGAGCGGTAGCTAGCATATTTCCTTACCGCTCATGAACAGTCTCAATCAAACCGAGACTGCAATATTTCGTATGTGTCGTGCTCGGTCGTTTCCAAAGGTCCATTATCATACTCTTTGCTATAACAACTATGTGTGTGTCATAAATTATGTCTCTCTTGGAGTTCACTAGTTGACAGAGGATAGACCGATACACGGGACCGCCCGGTTTACGTCCCCATCCGGGCGGTCCCGTGTATCGGTCTATCCTCCGAGCACGTTAAAGAACCATAGGAATCTATTCGATAATAAGAGTAGGGCAGGTTCCCGGATTCCTATGTATCCTTCCCCTCTCTCTGGGGCGGCTCTAAATAACCTGTATAGTGTTGATGAGCCGTTAAACAACATTCAATTCAATTAAATAGTCTATTTAAACCTGTCTGCTAATACCAGACAGCGGTAATAGACATACTAATATGTCATAATACTTACCTGCTAGCCAGTTGACCCAATATCCTGTGTACTTTGAAAATAAAACAATACATATCGTCATAATGTCCTGTTAAGCTTTCGACTCGTCAAACTGTCCATCTTACAAACTGTCGAAGCGTCAACATGTCTACTTTGAAACGAAATAAAAACTACGTAAACACCTGTCTATCTGTCAACATGTCGACCTGACAACCTGTAACTTGACAACAAAATAAAAACTACGTAACATCCTGTCTACCGTGCAACCTGTCGACAAACTCTAGTTTACTAAGAATACAGAATTACGTTTCAACAAAGACATACAATACTACATGTTAAACTGTTGTCCTGTCGATAAACGAAGTGTATTTTGATACAAAACGTTTCAAATGATTTATACAGTATAATACATGCAGCTTACAAAGCGTATTATTACAATCTTCCATCATCGTATTATTACAATCTTCCATCATCGTATTATTACAATCTTCCATCATCGTATTATTACAATCTTCCATCATCGTAATAATACAATTGTGTATATACCAACCTACTTAACCGAATACTTGTCTTGTATAACAAACGTTTTGATGACACATAGTATAACGTCGAACATATTCCAGTATACAAGCTATTACCTTTTATCTAATTCTCTCATCTCGCTTTTGACACTGTCTGGACCCATTATATAGTGCTGTCATCTTAACAGTGTGCACATGTTTCATTTACCTTACAATCTACTATATGACATGTTTTTCCGAGGCTCTTCAAGGCAGTAAAAGTAACATATATATATTCCACTATTTTATCGAAAGTCTATACTTACTTCAACTAATACTCAAAAAACATGTCCGTGATCTATTAGTTTTAAAGTTGAAATTTGTTCAAAGAGCAAGTTCAAACTATGTACCAAATTAAAAACTGTTCAACTTATACTGGTACCTAGCTGGTCTTGCTGTCACGTGTGTATTCGACCAACATATATATAAACAGTACATAGTTAGACGGTCTGTTTATGTGTCTTTTCTTTTTTTATAAAAAACTCCCTTTTCCCTTATATAATAAACGTATAACCTAATCTAGTTACCAGCAATGTACACTATCGTTAGTGTTTGGAGCTTTTCGAAATACGTTATAGTGGAATAAACTTACTCAATTGAAATGTGACTTTTGTCTCTGCAGGTTTTACTTCCGCCGAAACTGTGTTCCAGAAACGTTGACGGTTTTGTTACGGCGTGTTGAAGGATTCATTCATTACTCTATGGTCATGAAAAACAAAATATGTGTTGCTTAATCCTGTACTTGACAGATAGAAACGATCGAAATTTGAATACACGGGTTTTACCAAACATTAAATAAGGACGAATTATCAGTCGAATTCATCGATCAAACATGAGTGACACTAATTACAAATAATTAACAAAGAAAGGAATCCAGATCACTATATGTTGCTCATTTTATGTGGCTTTAAAGCACATGTTAATTCACACTGGCGAGAAGCCGTATACATGTACAGTATACGGCAAGGAATTCGCACATTGAGGAGCTTTCAATAATCGCATGCGTATACGCACTGGCGAGAAGCCGTTTACATGTACAGAATGTGACAAATAATTCACGTAACAAGGATGTCTCAATAGTCACATGCTAATACACACAACCTAGAAGCCGTTTAGGTGTGCAGTACAGTACATGTCATTACTAATCGAGGACATTCTCAAACGCACATCTAAATACACACTGGCGAGAAGCCGTATATATATATGTACACTATATAACAAGTCATACACACAGTAAGCGAATCTCAATACACATGACTGTACATAATGGCGATACGATATAGATGTGTCACGTGTGTACATACTAGCGATACAATATAGATGTGTCAGGTGTGTACATACTGGGGATACAATTTATATGTGTCACGTTTGTACATACTGGCAATACAATATAAACGTGTCAGGTGAGTACATACTGGCGATACAATATAGATGTGTCACGTGTGTACATACTGGCAATACAATATAAATGTGTTAGTTGTGTATGTAGTGGCGATACAATATAGATGTAGCAGGTGTGTACATACTGGCAATACATTATAGATGTGTCATGTGTGTACATACTGGCAATACAATATAGATGTGTCATGTGTGTACATACTGGCGATACAATATAGATGTGTCATGTGTGTACATAGTGGCGATACAATATAGATGTGTCATGTGTGTACATAGTGGCGATACAATATAGATGTAGCAGGTGTGTACATAGTGGCGATACAATATAGATGTGTCATGTGTATACATACTGGCAATACAATATAGATGTGTCATGTGTGTACATACTGGCAATACAATATAGATGTGTCATGTGTGTACATACTGGCAATACAATATAGATGTGTCATGTGTGTACATAGTGGCGATACAATATAGATATAGCAGGTGTGTACATACTGGCAATACAATATAGATGTGTCATGTGTGTACATAGTGGCGATACAATATAGATGTGTCATTTGTGTACATAGTGGCGATACAATATAGATGTGTCATGTGTGTACATACTGGCAATACAATATCGATGTGTCATGTGTGTACATAGTGGCGATACAATATAGATGTTGCAGGTGTGTACATAGTGGCGATACAATATAGATGTGTCAGGTTGTACTCAAGTAATTGTCAGCACATCAGCCACACGCGTATTCACACCAGGCAGATGGTTTTGAAGTTATTCATGCAATCTCAAAAACAGATGGTGAAAAGGCTGTTAAGGTTTACTGAATGTGAAGCTTCATATAAATTATATGAGCATCACAAATTGCACATGTAGACCGTTCATGTGTAATATGTCTCACATATGGTTGTATATCAGTAGGAACGCCACGTACCTATAACATATCAGTTCTGTTCGCATTTTAACTCCGCGAACATGGACTATTTCTTTGTATTTTACGGACTATTTTATGAATTTTCAATTAAAACAGACGCCATTTTTTTACACCCGAAATTGGGCGCGCTACGTCGGCGAGCACTACGGGTACCTATGGAGTCTTACAACACGCGTACAGTGTTTTATACCGTAGATTATGTAAAAACTAATACCTTACCGGACGAAATAACGTTCCATTATGTGTAAACACGATGCAGTGTTGGTGACTGACAGGTCACCGTGACATAACTTGACACGTGAAATTGACATGTTGTTGCAAGTTGGATTTGGGAGTATTGTCTGCTGCTGGAGATCCATGATCAAGGTATTTGTTTTGTCATTAAAATGTGTTTGTTAATAAATAGTACACACTCCTTTTAGATCGTGCATATTTAGACATTTGCCTAATACAGTGCCTAAAAAAGTAGTGTATAGTGTATAATAGAAAGTTCATAATCACAATAAGTGTTTTTCGTGTACTCCGATCTTTCCAGTAACTGGATGTACTGTAAACTGTAGAACGTTTCGTGGAATAAAACTATTGTTAGTAGAAATGCACATTCGTGAATACATAACCCGATACAACTACCATTGAAACAATGTAATCTGCCATAGACATTTGACTGAAATCGGTCAGATTCATATTTATGTACAGAAGTTTTGAGGCAAGGAAGTGATTTTGAATTTACATTTATTTACATTCTGTTGCGAAAAAAACAACGCAATTTCGAGAAAGTACATTTCACTTAAAAGCCTTTAAGGCGGTGTAGCTACTACGCTTGCCTCCAGTGTGTCTCAAAAGAAATGACTATTCCATGGGCTGGAAATATGCTGTGAAAGTGGAACAATGTTTTTAATGGATCTCCAGTTGGGCTACATTATATTTTACATGTAGAATGAATGATGAGAGATGTTTTTATTACATTAACCGTGTTATTGAGCACAAGTAGTATTCATGCTTTATTCAATTTAGTTATTTTATCTTTTCTTTTTTAAATATGTTACATTATGCATAACAAAGGATAAACTATGTCTGTTTGATCATTGACATTGGATTGATGTTGTTTTCAGAGAGGTCTCAAATGTGAGTCGAGCCCTTGGGCAGCTCTGAGTGAATTGATACTGACGACTTCAGAATGTCAAGCCGTATTAAATGCCATTGGATCATATGGAGGTAAGAGACTTTTTAAAAATTGTTTGCACTTGTGTATTTCTTTAAATGGAGCTTGTGTTATGCTTGCACGTCGCTGTTCAAAGTTAGAGTAAAATAAAATTCAGTGATAGTGCAGCGTGATTGTCATATGAGCTCGTGTAAACTACATGTACTGGATACATGCGAAAACAAGTTGTGTTAAAGGGACACTAGGCAGTCTTTATTTGTTTAAAACTTCTGGAGTTCGGTTATTTTTTCTGCATAGTTTGCATTTGTGCATCATTAATATTATTTATTAGAATAGTTCAGAAGAAATTGTTTTACACATTACTTACTGTTGATAATAGTGCACCTATAATAATGTATTTAACTTTTAATGCAAGCAGGTTTAAATTTAACATGTTACCAGGTTAACAAATGGAGATGCTAATGTTAAAGCTTGATAAATACTTCAAGATTGCCGTTTGTCCCTTTAACATCATCCAATTGGTCTATGTGATGGGTCCTCAATTTATTAAAGGGACTCAGAGCAAATTTCCAATATTGTGTCTGTTTTACACATTTTCACATCAGAACAGACCACACATCTACAAAAGTGTCTTCTCAACTGCCCTATTTAATCATGTTTTATTTCTAAAACTAGCGGCATCACCAGGTTTTGAGAGAGAAAATAAATAGTTGTATAGTAATGTTTTCTCCCCATGTAAAATGACCTTACTAATCATTAAAGTAAAATATCCTATGAACAAAACGTGTAAAATTTAACAATTTTAGATTTTTGGCTAGACTTGTATTTTATTCCCCTTCTAGTAAAAATGGCTTATAATACATTGCACCCTCTGTCAGATTTAACTTTCCTTATAATAGATTCTTGCTGTACTGTTGGGTGAAACATATATTAAAATGGTTCTATAATCATGTCAGTTCAATCATATACTCGTATGATACACAATATTATATGTATTGACCCTTTACTTGATGTGCCATTTACTCAGTTTTGGTCAAGGGACGTTTATAGCATATCGGCTTTGAATCCAGTGAACACGGATTCAATTCTTACTGGCGCCACTGGGTTACTTCGATGTGTCCTGCTAGCCTCGTTCGTCTGATGGGAACGTAAACCGGGTGGTCCTGTGTATCGGAGTCTGTCCTCCCTCCAAGCACGTTAAAGAACCATAGGTATCTAATCGGTAGTAAGCGTAGGGCAGGGTTCCTGGATGCCTATGTATCTTTCCTCCTCTCTTTCGGGCGGTTCGAAATAACCTAAACAACGTGTTGATGAGGCGTTAAACAATAATTAAATTTTAAACTGTCCCATACCCCTAAACATGCCCTAGATCCCTCTCGCAACACCTGATTCAAATTGAATACTCTGCTCGACTTATATTAACTTTTTATTCTGTCTTTCTTTTCTTTCAGTCTGCACGTCATGTGGAAGAAGACTCCATGTACACCACTGGCCAGAGTCAATGCTGAAGTTTATGTTCGCTCAATTATTTGCTTAATAAAGTATACATATGAACTAAAATATTGTCTTTATAATTATGTCTTCCACCACAAAGTGGTAGGTGAGACAGATTAGATTTGGCCTTTCCGTTCGTCTGTCACAAATCTTGTCTGCGCTACTTGTTGGATTTTGACGAAACTTTGTACAAACTCTTTATTACTTTCTCTGAAGCTAATTTCATAAAACTTCATACTTTGAATGCCTTTGGTGAAATGATAATCCCTGTTTATTTTGAAGTCAGTAGTTGAAAGGTCCGTTACCATGACCGGAAAATGAAAAGTATTGCCCACACAGTTTTTCCTATTACCTAAAGCAAATTTCATGAAACTTCATTGCTGGACAGTGGAAAGAGGATGATCGTTTGATTTTTAGGTAAAAGGTCAAGTTCCCTGCAGACATCCACTATCCAAGGATAAGCATATGTTACAACACACATGTTATAATATTAATGGTATAATATATGAATATTTTCTTGCACAATGTTGAATCCAGTAAAACAAGTGGTTTTGTTCACTGATACTGTCGCCTGTGAACCAAACCACTTGTTGTTAAATTACAGGATTCAACAGTGTGTAAGACATATTCCGATCATCCATTTTTTTTTTTAAATCATAAATTAAAAAATATATATATTAAAACAAACAAAACATGCTATTTGATGAAAACAGACGTATTCAAATGTTCAAAATAGCAATATTCGCAGAATATAGTAGATTTCAACTGCTAAAAACAAACATGTATTTTTTTTCCAGGAAATAATACTTCTATGAATATAGTATATATGTTCAGGGAAATGTTTAATATGTCTGTTTTCAAATACTACAAATCGTAACGCACCGCACATGTATATTCAGTATTTACTTTCAATATAGTAGTGAGTATGACTGCGTTCTGGGACCATATAAATATAAAAGAATAATATATATAAATATATATATATATAACTGTATATGCCCTATAAATATAAACGACCCGCACCTTTTGGATTCACGCGTACAGTGTTTCACAACACCACAAATCTGGCAAGTGCTCCATTGACACAATGTCATGTCCACGTTTATGTTATGAAATCTTCGAATCTACACATAATCATGTTTATTTCCGACAGTAGCATGTATGTTACTCGTCAGTCATTTATTTACTTGGTTAAAGGGACACATGCCAATCTTGCTTTCTTTAAAACTCGAGTCGCCCCCTCAGTTTTAAACGAACAGTTAAAAGAATATACTTCTTTCTGCCTGCTAAACTTATATTAGTTTATCGCTTTTTCTGATTTCGAAAATTAACTCTGCAACGTATGTTGCCGCCATCATGATTTCATTTTCCGATATACCGTTGCAACATTGTTTGTTAAAATAAATTGGCCACTCTGACATAAACCCAAAGCATGTATAGATAAAAAAAATAATGTAAAATACATGAACACATACATTTTAAATATATGTGTTTACATAACGAAATTATTTAATTGTTTCTGTAGCCGGTCGTCTTTCCTTAATGAATATGAATGTTGCCGTCTTTGGGTCGGACGGTCCTGTTACTTAATTAGTACTTGTCTCCGTTTATTGAAAATCTACATATATACAGAGGAGAGATGTATCTATATGATTTAGTTATTATGCTCGCTTCTAAAATGACGAAATAAATCGATATGAATAAAAGGCGCATTCTCAGCAATACACAACGTATTGTGTGTACGGGTTGCAGGGGGGGGGGAAGCCCACGGGGTTGGAGGGATACTACCGTAATGTTGCTCTCATAAATACTGTGAACATACTACATCAATAATATAACAACTACTGAACAATGCTGAAATCGATTTATCTTTATAAATGAATTCATAATTCCACAATTAAATTCCGTGCGAACATCGATTTGGAACGTCGATTCGGCGTATTTAAACGATTACGGTGTACTTCGTTAATTTTCGGGGGAAACAAGTACTTGCCTCCGATTTTTTTTATATTTTACATATCTACAGAGGAAAGATGTATTTACGCGTACATGCTTTTGTTTTTCTCTCTCGCTTCTAAAATGATGAAATAAATCGAATTTGATTAAAACTGCGCATTCGCAGCTATATACAACTTAATCAATACGGTATGGAGGGTGGTGGGGGTGGAATGAGGGGCGGGGTTGCAGGGATACTACCGTAATGGTGTCCTTGAGAAAAACGGTGAACATTCTACTCTAATAATTTATTAAATACAGAACAATTTTGAAATCAATATATCTCTTAAAAAGGATTTCACAAGTTCATGGTTTTATATCCCGCGTGTACATTAACTTCGAAAGGCGAGTGTTCATATTTTAGCGAACACGGTGTACTTTGTTAATTTTGGGGAAAAAAAAGTACTTTTTTCTGATTGACTTTAAATTTTGGGTTTTAATAGTAGACATGTCAATGAACACTTTCAAGAAAAAAAATTCATTCTCGTTGTTAAAACTTTTTTTTTTGCATTTTTTTCGGATTCAGAAAATTAGCACTGCAAAATATATTTCCACTATCCTCATTTCCTTTCCCGACGTACCGTTACAATTTGGTTTGTTAAAACCTATTCTGAGCACTCCGGCATAAACCAAAAGGATGTATAGATCAGAAATTTAATCTGGAATGCATGGATACATACATTTGAAATATATGTATTGAAATAATGGAATTATTTCATTTCTTGTGTACCCGGTCGTGTCTGTAAATGTATATGCATTATGCCGTCTTTGCGTCCGTGGGTCATGTTAGTTAATTTTGGGGAAAAAAAAAAGTACTTGTCTCTGATTTCATTACAAATTTGCATATGGACAGAGGAAAGATTTATCTACGCGTACATGCATTTGTTTTTATTCTCGCTTCTAAAATGACAAAATAAATCGATTTTGATTTAAAAGCGCATTTTTGGCAATTTACACCTTAAAACGACCTAGATTCATCCCTTTGAAAAATACCTTTAACTATTAATGAGAATTACACGAAGTGTACACCAATTATGTTCGACCAATGTAGTTTGTGAATATTATTACTTTAACAACGATCTTCGATTGTTTTTTGTCGTAGATAAATCACAATTGACTGTCGTAGATAATTCACAATTGACTGCCGTAGATAAATCACACTTGACTGCCGTAGATAAATCACACTTGACTGTCGTAGATAAATCACACTTGACTGTCGTAGATATATCACACTTGACTGCCGTAGATAAATCACACTTGACTGCCGTAGATAAATCACACTTGACTGCCGTAGATATATAACACTTTACTGCCGTAGATAAATCACACTTGACTGTCGTAGATAGATCACACTTGACTGTCGTATATATATCACACTTGACTGCCGTAGATAAATACAACTGAATTACATATGGCTGTCGTAGATAAATCACAACTGAATTACATATGGCTGTCGTAGATAATTCACAATTGACTGCCGTAGATAAATCACAACTGAATTGTATATGGCTGTCGTAGATACATCACAACTGAATTTCATGTGGTTGTCGTAGATAAATCACACTTGACTGTCGTAGATAAATCACAACTGAATTACATATGGCTGTCGTAGATAAATCACAACTGAATTGCATATGGATTGTTGTAGATGAATCACATGGTTGTAGTAGATACATAACAACTGAATTGCTTATGGCTGTCGTAGATATATCTCAACTGAATTGCATATGGTTGTCGTAGATAAATCAAAACTGAATTGCATATGGTTGTCGTAGATACATAACAACTGAATTGCTTATGGCTGTCGTAGATATATCTCAACTGAATTGCATATGGTTGTCGTAGATGAATCACAACTGAATTGCATATGGCTGTTGTATATATATCAAAACTGATTTGCATATGGCTGTCGTAGATAAATCACAACTTAACTGCATATGGCTGTCGTAGATAAATTACTATTGAAGTACAGATGGTTTTCTTTGATAAATCACTATTGAGGTAGAGATGATTGTCGACAAATCACACCAGTGATTATCGCAGGTAAATCACAATCGAAATAACCGGTTTTATGTTAGATACATCACAGCTGAGAGGATATTGACACATTGAGTAGCTGTATATAACTGCGAGTGAGATGTCCAAACATATGTGACATGTTACATATTATGGATCAACGCACCTGTACCTAATGTAGGGTGGGTAAAGTAGATTTACTGAAACCAGTCCAAACAGACTGTTTGACTAATTATATAATCATTTTCGATTATTTTTATTCTGCTGTTTTTTTGTTTAAATCAAGATTGTATTTTATGTTGGTACACATGTCTCTTTGTCCCAGAGGTGAACATATGACTGTTGCATAAGACTTGCTCTACTTCTTTCACATATATTTAAAAAAAAAAAAAAAATTCAAAACATATCAATTGTTGCATTTCCACATCTACTGAGTGTGCATGTAAGAAATAATATGGCGCATTGGGACATTTTAGAAATAAACAGAACATACCTGGAACAATTTGCAAGTCTAGGCCGGCAGTGCCTAAAAGCATCTACGCCACTGTATTTTTGAATATATTCCACCAATAGTACATTGACATAATTATATGGTAAAAGTGGTAGAAGAAGGAATTAAACGTGAACAGTTGAATGTTCCTATATGTTATTACCTTTTATTAATTGTAGTGGTTGAGATAAACGTTATCTCTACTTTAAAATGGTTTGCTGTGTGCTCCTTTAAAGGAAGAAACAAAACGTGTAAGAGCTCTGCTCAAACTTAGGCAGTGCCTAAAATTCATACTGCATTTGTATATAGATACATGTTATCATAAATGATATAAATACATTGATCGCCTTCATCGTTTCACATCATACTATATAATAACTAGCAGCCTCGATAATCTCCGTTCCAAAAATCCTGCTTTATCTGTATTATCCAATATAGCAAATACGGCAGTTAATGCAGTTATCTCCCGTTTTATACTTTCTCCATTTACATATTTGAAAAAAGTGATTTTTAGGAATTTTGGCAATCACATTCAACATGTTCAAGGTATGTATAGTAATTTAGTAAACTATTTTTTAAACAGAACCAAATGTTTATCGACGTTTAATCCATGTTTAGGTGTAAACTAACTGACCGTGAATTGGTCTTGCTGATGGCGTTAGGCATAAATAACTAAATATTTTTACATGAAACTTACTGTATATCACATAATTATCATAAACATCATATAAAAGCTAAAGTACTAAAAAAAATATTATAAAGATGTTTTTAAAAAGTGCACTATACAGAGAATCTAGCAGGAATTAGAACTGATCAATATCAGACTATTTTTTACATATAACTTGCAATATATTACCTTGATATAATTGTCTAGGTTGTGCCAGCCATTAAAAAGTAAAAACATATGAATAAAGTTGTTTTTTGTAACTTTTTATTCAATCACTTACCTTGAATTGTAAAATTAGATTTATACTGTTGAGTTCTAATTCCTGTTGGATTCACTTTGAAATGCCCTATTAAAACCTCTTTATTTATATTATTTCAGTTTTGAAATCATTTTTTTGTTTCTAACTAGGACAGTGAGATGAGGTACTGCAAGTTTCATGGAAAAACATGCAGAAGTGTTTGAAATATCCAACTTTGACAAAAAAATTGTACCAGGGGACATAATCCTTAAAGTTCCAGTAAAGTCTTTTAAATATTGAGGGGCGTCCGTGGCCGAGTGGTTAACGTCTCTGACTTGAAATCACTTACCCCTCACCGCTGTAGGTTCGATCCCTCAGGGGCCTAGAAATCTTTATGTGAGGAAGCTATCCAGCTGGCTTGCGGAACGTCGGTGGTTCTACCCAGGTGACCGCCCGTGCACGAAAATTGCCCGGAGGGGCACCTTGTTCTTCCTCCACCAGTGGAAGCTGGAAAGTCGCCATATGACCTTAGCTGTTGGTGCGACTATAAAATCCAATTCAATTTAAATATTGAATTATAGGCCTATAGGGAAATCTCAAACTAACATAATTACAAGTTGTCTAATAATTTTAAACAGAATTTGCAATATAAAATCTTTACATACCAATCTGGGTAGGAGCAATAAATAATAATATAAATCCATACAAGGTTAATAAAAGCTTTTTTTCCTTTCACAATATTCCTTTGTTATGTACACAAAATTACACACTGAAATTCAGTGAATGGTCAGTGAACATTTGAAAAGGATTAGCCTGTAGACAACAAAAGAGGAATGGATTGTCTATAATGGAAGGACATTTTTATGTAGGAAAGAAATATTGTTAACCTTGTATAGATTTATTTTACTATTTATTACTACCCAGATTGGTACATGTATATAACAATTTTATATTGCAAATTCCAGGGCTTTTTTACCTTATATAACAGAGGCCTGTCAAGGGTCTCTTCCCAACTGAAAATCGGACTTTTTTTTCCCAACTGTGGCTGAAATATTTCCCAATCGGAAAACAGCAGTATCTCAGAATTTAAGAAAAAGCATGAATTCTGCAATGTGTTTTTGTCTGCTAAGTGCTAAGTAAATTCCGACTTGGAAAAGTCAATAATTATGGTAAATAATGGATGACAATATAAATAAAGTATATTAATGTCATATTTACTTAATTTATGAAATCTTGTATTTTTCCCAAAATGAGAAATAAGCGCGTTCTTTTTTCCCAAAATGGACAGGCCTGGGCCTCTTCCCAATTTTGTGGGAAAAAGCCCTGAATTCTGTGTAAAAATAATTAGACATCTGGTAATGATGTTAGTTTGAGATCAACCGTGTTAGAAACAGTGGGTGGGGTATGATCACATTTTAGACTTACTTTGACATGAAGGTATGAAACCACTAATTATTTTCCCCATTGACACTCATTTTAAAGTGTCACATATTAATGATCTACTGCAACTTCACCTCAAGTATGGATAATGTAGCAGTGTAATCTTCATATAGATAATTGTCCACTTGAAAAATCACTAGAAACTGTTCATCAGTGATTCAGTAAAGCCTGTCAATACGCTACTTATACATACAGACACAAAATCGAATAGAAATTGGCAATTTCCCCCTACCCATTTCCGTCAAAAAAGGAGGGATTACTTTTTATTATAGGAACTACATTCGGGTACAGGACGTTTCGTATCTTGGACGTTTCGTACCCTACAGTTGGACGTTTCGTACCCTGGCCTTTGGACGTTTCGTACCCTGCCGTTGGACGTTTCGTACCTTGCTTTTGGACGTTTCGTAGCACTGTTTCAGATAGGAAGTGACTGTCTAATAATGTTTAATTGTTTAGTTATGTATATATATATATTTTTTTTAAACATTTTGTTACATACACATTATTACTAGATTTGTGATGAGATAATGTTCACTTATTCAGAGGTTATGTAAACTCTTAAAGTATAGGTATGTACATTAACGCAATAATGGCTAATAGTACATACGATTGATTATGTTAATGTTTTCTTTGGTAAAAATATAAAACGATGTAGAACAATGCAATTACTGGAAAATAAATAAAAATGGTAAAAAAATACAATGCCAATTAGCACCCGATCTTTTAGTAAACATAGCCTGATATATTTTATGAATAATCAGTATATCTATTATGATGTGTCTAACCTAAAAATACAATATATTTTATTCACTCAATTAGTGTAGTCCACATTTATTCAGTATGTCTCTAAACTGAAAGCTTTTTTTTTTAAATATTTAATGCTATATTTGGCTACATTTGAAATTTTCATAAATTGAGTTTGAAAGTTTTCTGCTTTGTACGAAACTTCCGAAATTTAGGGTAAGAACAGTTATGGAAATCTTGGAAGTATTTTGAGTAGACTATATAAAGCTCCGGTAGCCTGATTCATAATACATGCGTGGTCTGTATTAAATAAATGTTTGAATTTAATAAGTTCTTTCTTAATTATTTTGTTATTTATTCAGAATCGGCGTTATTTCTTTAATTAGTAAATCAGCATACACAATGCGCTTTGGACGTTTCGAACCCTAAACTCAGCAAACTGGGTACGAAACGGCCAAAGGCAAGGGTACGAAATGTCCAATGACGAAGGTACGAATGGAACAACGCACGTTCAACGCATGGAAAATGGGTACGAAACGTCCAGGGTTCGAACTGTCCAAGGTTCGAAACGTCCATAATTTCATTCAACTACACATCAGACGTTTACATGTAATTAGTGGTGGTAAACATGAACATAAAACCATCATTGTAACATAATACTCGTACTAAATTGTTTATTGTTCACATTTCACTGTCTATCTTATGTGTCAAATACTACTGTCCATTTCAGGGTGCCCAGACGTCTAATATGTATTGAGATTTTTTTATTACTTGCTATATGTTTTCATACCTGATATGGTTACATAGAATGAAAATAGAAACTCCTGTATCTGTTTACAATTGCCATAGCCATCCGTTATGCTTCACGAAGCCTAAACTTGATTTTGACCCCCCTTATTCACATTGTAAAAATTAAAACATGGCGGCGTTATTTTTAGAAATTCAGGTCTGTTACTGGGGTTCGAATGTACCAAGTAAAACGTAAGTTATGCAGGGTGGTGTTGTTGTTTAATGTTCAGCACCTACAGCAATCGATCATGCTTATATTTATTACGAAATGAAAACCATTATATCTAGCAAATAAAAGGTCGGTAAATACTATACTGCGTTTATATTTATTATTTACACTACTGTTGCTCAACTGAGTGTTTATGTCGCTCTAGACCCTAGAACAATGGAATGTTCCGCCGTCACCAGGCTTAAACCACAGTCATTGTTTCTGCTGACAAACAAGTTTAAAAAATGGGTAGAAATTGCTTTTTTTGTATTTTTACCCAGTTAATGTTTAGTTATGATATCAAAAAAAAAAGTGGTTAAATCTGTATAATTATGCTTTCCTTAACATACTTAACAGCTTAATATCAAAGAAAAATGCCTAGTGTGTCTTGCCATGTTCCAATTCTATAAGTATAAGGCCTAAAATAACATATTAAATATTTCCCCTCCCACAACCGACTCGAAAAAATGGCCGCGACCCAAACAAATGTATTGCCGAAACCGTAGTAATGTGTTTTTTTCTCTCGGATTTGGCTATGATCTCCCGATCACACGGAAACTGCTTAATCAATAATTTGTAATACACAGAGTGTGTATGGCTTTGTCAAACATGCACAGTCAAAGCCTGTCTAATCGATCAAGGCGGGTTATGATCATGCAACCAACAAATGAAATTGCGTCTCGCGGTACGCGTCGAGATGACCAAGTAAACAATCGTACGTAAACAATCACGGGTCATCAATTATTTGAAAACACTGGACATTGGAAATAGGGACATCCTTTATTGAAGATTATAGGTGCAATGCCGAAAATATCAAAGAAAACTGCCTATTGTGTCTTGCTTTGTTCCCAATTCTATAACATATTAAATATTTCCCCTCCCACAACGGACAAAACTGCCTATTGTGTCTTGCTTTGTTCCCAATTCTATAACATATTAAATATTTCCCCTCCCACAACGGACCCGAAACAATGGCCGCGCCCCAAACAAATGTATTGCCGAAACCGTAGTAATTGTTTTTCTCTCGGATTTGGCTATGATCTCCCGATCAAACGGAAACCGCTTAATCAATAATTTGTAATACACAGAGTGTGTATGGCTTTGTCAAACATTCACAGTCAAAGCCTGTCTAATCGATCAAGGCGGGTTATGATCATGCAACCAACAAATGAGAGGTCTTACATAGGCATTGCCTGTTGTCCAATCCCATTCAGTACTTGAATAAAATATTGTTTAAATTAAATGAAATTTGCGTCTCGCGGCACGCGTCGAGATGACCAAGTAAACAATCGTACGTAAACAATCACGGGTCATCAATTATTTGAAAACACTGGACATTGGAAAGTAGGGACATCAATTATTGAAGATTATAGGTGCAATGCCGACAATTAAAGCGAAATACACTAATCACCATGTGGATAATTTAAGCGGCTTGTTTTATTCTAAATCGAGAAGTAACTTTGTTTTAATCAGTTCATTCGGTTAACGGTCGATCGTTTGCAGTTTTTAATTGATTAGCGAATGCGTGTTAGGTGATATATAGATGCATTTTAAGCATGATCTATCGGTAAAATTAAAAGAAAGCTTGTAATTGTTCATAATTGATATTTCGATCGAATATCGGCAATATTTTTCTGCCGGGAAAGTGCGGTGTCACAGTAATTCGGATAGGTACTAATGCAATCATGCTCTAGATAATACATATTATACAGTGATTACAATGGTAACTCACATATTCAGAAGTCAGCGCCCATTCAGTTGGAGGTTTTCCACTGGTGTAGGCAAGACGTCTGTATAGTAGGAGTTCTGGATTCGTAATGGCCAGTCCAGGTACAAATACGTCACTTCCGGTTTGTGGCACGGACTGGTCCTAGCATAATTGCTTCACACCTCCCCGTTCTCTTTTGTAGAACTCTGTGGAATCCTCTGATTGTTGCTCACCTGGGCATGGGCTGAGACTAGCTCTAGTCCTTTGTGGGTCTTCAGCTTGAGAGTTATACTCTTGTAAACTGGGACTGAGTAAGATTCTAGTCCTAGTCTCCGTTTTAGTGTTTTTCACCCATCTCTCTGGAAGACTGTACAACGACGTGCCGCTCTGTAGAAATGGACTGAAATAAATTGTAGTCCTGGGGCTGCAACTGTCTCTTTAAAGGTTCGTGTGTTCCTCCAAGGATGAGGTCTCATAGAGTTGTTCCCTAATCACCCTGGAAGTCTGGATAACGACTGAAACGAGTTCTAGTCGTACCCGGGCCACCTGGTATGCCACGTCTCCAATGTAAGCAGGCGTCGTGACAGCCAACCCAATGAGAGAGGGTAAATAGGGTGCATCGGTCTCTATAAGGAGTCGATCCTGACGTACCGTCTTAAGAGCTTCCCGTTGGGCTTTATTGAACCGCGAAACTTGCGCAGTAAATCCGAAGAGCACTTCTCCATGCCCTTAGCTGGTCCAGGTCCCCACCGAAACAGTGTAAATGTATTCTTTGTTCTGGTGGGCAGTGACCCTTTACTATGTCCAGGCAGTGAGTTGAGACTTCTGCCAGATGGTCTCCTCTACTCCCTCTTATGTGCAGGACTAGCACCAGCCTCGATTCGCACAGGTCCAATACCTTTTCCAACGTTCTGGTCTGATTTTCCCATGATGTAGATGGGTCAGTCAAATCTAGACCTACTTCTCCTAAAGCTACCACTTCTGGTTTCTTCAAAATTTGGGCCAGACGATCAAATCTTGCCGGGGTAAGTTGTTCTATCTCTTCTTAGGATGAACGCCCACAGCAACTCTCCATTGATGACCTCGACCCCACGGTATGTTCCAATGATTTATTGGGTCGCAAAAAACATTACTCCTTTTCACCAGGGTTGTTGAGTGCTGAGATACTACCTCAGTGCTTTGAGTAACCATGGACAGGTTCAATGTCCTAGAAAGACGATCTAGATAAAAATGGCTATCAAAAGCCTCGTTGTTTCTACTGGGCAAGAGAGCGGGTTTCGTAGGTTTCGTTTCTGGAATTGGTCGAGCTCGAGGATTTATTCGGGCAACAGGAGACATCTTTGCAATCGCTTCATAGGAGGTCCTATTATTTTGGACGGACACAACTTTTAAAAAGAAATAAATTGATGTAGTTTACCATCAGGAAACTGTCCTACGTTATACAAATATAAAAACAACAACATGGTATACCCCGAAAACCACCCCCTCACCCCCACCCCGCCTTTCAAAAAAGTTGTACTTTGTGTGTGGACGGTTAAAGAGTAACATAGGAAATCCCCAAAAGGAACCCATTAGCAATAGCTGACAAACAGTTTTTAATGTATAATGTTTTGAATCGAGAAAGACTTTGTACATGGAATGAGTGTTCTGTCCAGAACTTTTACAAGAAGAGTTTTTATAATTTGATGCCTGGTATATTATGTGTCGGACATTTTCCATATTCTTAGACTACAAATAAACACGTCAAGTGATTTTATGGGTTTAGTTGGTATGTTTCACTGCATTTTACCCAGGGTAAAATACAAAAACATGCTAGAACACTGCCAGAGGATGCGGAAAACCCTAATTACACCATGTGAAAGTCATACTTACAAGAAAAAATACGTTTACCTGTTTGAATTGTCATTTTTAACAACTGTTTATGAATGGTAGCTATTATTAAGGCAGATATCTGAAACCTGTGAGAAAATAAAATAAAACCTGTTTTGAAATAATTAAAACAAATTGACCTACCAACCTACCCATACCAATTTGACCAGGGTCGCGGGAGGGGAAACAAAAAAATATATTAAGTTTTGCCTAACGATTACATTTTTAGCATGGCATTTCCACTGCCAAATTTATTGGTAGAAATCTATTAAAAGCGATCAAGATTTAGCCCTGTACTATGGAATTGTGTATAAGTTAGTGTACTGTGTATTTTAAACAAGCATGTGGGTTGCTGTCATTGAATTAAGATAATGTCTGAAAACGTACTAAAGACACAAAGGATTGTAAAAAGCTTATTTCGTACTCAATGTTGTTCGTTTTCGGCTAGCTTTCGTGTTTCACTATCAGCGCACATGCTGCATTACTAATCTCGGCCCACATGTTTGACAATAAGAATTACTATAAATCCGGGCAAACAAACTGTTCGTTTGATAACGTGTTATACTCCAAAACACCTGTTTGCCTGCTATTAACTATTACTCAAATACGACACATTCTAAGTTGAAAGTTAAATAGTCTGATCAAATGTGTGTGACAATGCTAATTATTATATATCATTTTAAATACGTAGTTTTCATTGGCTAAAGGCCAGTCACGTGTAAATCATTAGTCTGAACTATTGACTTTAGAACGTTTCCTATCCGGCTCAATCTCTATCCGGTTCAATCTGGTTTTGCTGTCAATAGTCTTTTTTTGGAGGTCAGTAGTCTGAGAATGACGTTACCATGACGTGACGTCATGCATGTAAACAAATAAGCAAAAAGAAGCAAAATAGTATACAACTGTCTACTTCTGTTAAGGTCAATGGTTAAAACTATTCATCCAAGGGAATGACTATTGACCCGAAGCAGTGAACTATTGACCGAGACGCAGTCAATGTCAATAGTCATTCCCGAGGATGAATAGTTTTAACCGTTGGCAGAAATAGAAGTAGATAGTTGTTTTATTATATTGAATCATAGAGAAAAGGGTAAGCAAATGTGTCAAGATAAGTAATTTATTTTAAATATGGAAACACTGTTTTCTTTAACAATATGAATCAACAAAATAAAAGATGTTTTTCTTATCATATTTATCACAGACGTATCACTTGGTGAACTTGAACAAAATTGAAGGGACACTGTCCGTAACCTTTAGCTCAATGAGCGCTTATGGTAAATACATGACATTGGTAATAAAGCGCTTGAATGATCTGGAATATACTATTGACTCGGTAAGAGAACTATTCACCCGAAAGAGAACTTTTTACTCGCAAGTCTGGTTTAAACAGGATTGGACACGTTTGAACACGTTTTCAAATCAGTAGTTCATACTAATGACTTTCACGTGACTGCTTTTCAGCCAATAAAAACTATATATATAAAATGATATATAATAATTTTAACCATTGACCTCAACAGAAGTAGATAGTAATATATACCCTGAAGACCTCCAACTTAACAAAGATAATATTTCTGATACTAACGCTTCTTTTCTTGATTTACATCTCTCCATTGAAAATGGTGTAATAATTAGCAAAATATATGACAAGAGAGATGATTTTAATTTTGATATTGTTAATTATCCCCATTTGGATGGGATGTTCCCCGAGCAACTTCTTGTGGGGTCTAGGTGTCTCAACTTATTCGTTTTTCTAGAGCTTGTACACGAGTTGAGGACTTTAACATTCGTAATCTTTGTATAACTAAAAAGCTACTCCATCATGGCTACCGTTAACTTACCATAAACTTCGTAAAGCCTGTGCAAAATTGTATCATCGTTATCCTGATCTTCTTTCTAAATATAAAAGTAATTTAAGAACTCTTCTGCGACAAGGACTATCACAACCTGACGTCTATGGTGAAGCAATTTACAAACGTCGTAAGATTCTTGGCCATGATCACTTTCATACTATCTTTGTTAAACTTGTTAATAGGTCTATCAATATCTATCTATCACAGGTTCTTCCACAGGATATTTTTAAGGAGTAGTGGGTTTTGCGCGGTTGGCGAACGGGGATGGGCGCGGGAAGGGAGTGTCCCCGTTCTTGCGCCAATTTATTTTTACTGACCAATGGAAAGACGAGATTTGGCATATATCTAGTATCATAAGAAATGAAATAAAATAATAATAAAAAACATATTATTTTAATGTAAATTTATTGTTTTATTCATCTATTTATCAATAAAAACAACAATCAGTCATACAGTTAACATTAACTGCATCACACCGAGTCCCATTCGCAACACATTAATTTTTAATTAACTCATCATCACAGTGACGATCTCCTTGTTCTCTGTGAGTGCCAGTCCTCTACCGCTCTGTCAAAATCATCCAGCTCTGCTGGCCTTCTTATGGGATGCCGAGTTGTCCATCGTCCGTCGTTAACTTTTGTCTCGTTAAGATGATAGGGCCTTCATTTTTTATCCGATCTTTACCAAACTTTACCAGATTGTTAATGTCAATGATAGCTCGGACAAGTTTGAAAACTGCCAGATCGGACTAGTAACAGTGGAGTTATGGCCCTTAATTTAGTTAAAAATGCTATATTTTGTCTCGTTAACACGATATTGCCTTTAGTTTTCATCTGATCTTTACCAGATTGTTAATGTCAATAAAAGCTCGGATAAGTTCGAAAACCAGCCAGATCGGACCAGTAACAGTGGAGTTATGACCCTTGATTTAGTTAAAAATGCTATATTTTGTCTCGTTAACACGATATTGCCTTCAGATTTCACCTGATCTTTACCAGATTGTTAATGTCAATAAAAGCTCGGATAAGTTCGAAAACCAGCAAGATCGGACCAGTAACAGTGGAGTTATGACCCTTGATTTAGTTAAAAATGCTATGTTTTGCCTCGTTAAGATGATATGGCATTCATTTTTTATCCGATCTTTACCAAACTTTACCAGATTGTTAATGTCAATGATAGCTCGGACAAGTTCGAAAACCAGCCAGATCGGACCAGTAACAGCGGAGTTATGGCCGTTGATTTAGTTAAAAATGCTATATTTTGCCTCGTTAAGACGATAGGGCCTTCATTTTTCATCCGATCTTTACCAAACTTTACCAGATTGTTAATGTCAATAAAACTTCGGATAAATTTGCAAACCAGCCAGATCGGACCAGTTACAGCGGAGTTATGTCCCTTGATTTAGTTAAAAATGCTACATCTTGCCTCGTTAAGACAATAAGGCCTTCATTTTTCATCCGATCTTCACCAAACCTTACCAGATTGATAATATCAATGAAAGCTCGGACAAGTACGAAGACCAGCCAGATCGGATCAGTTACAGTGGAATTATGGCCCTTGATTTTGTTGAAAATGCTATATTTTGCATCGTTAAAACGATAGGGCCTTCATTTTTTATCCCATCTTTACCAGCTTTACCAGATTGTTAATATCAATGAAAGCTCGGACAAGATTGAAAACCAGCCAGATCGGATCAGTACCTCCGGAGTTATGGCCCGTGATTTAGTTTAAAATGATGTATTTTGCCGTGTTAAGTCAATAGGGTTTCATTTTTAGCTCTACTGGGATGTCGTGTTGTCTGTCGTCCGTCCGTCCGTCGTTAACTTTTGTCTCGTTAAGACGATAGGGCCATCATTTTGCATTTGATCTTTACCAAACTTTACCAGATTGTTAATGTCAATGAAAGCTCGGACAAGTTCGAAAACCAGCCAAATCGGACCAGTAACAGCGGAGTTATGGCCCTTGATTTAGTTAAAAGTGCTATATTTTGCCTCGTTAAGACGATAGGCGTTCATTTTTTATCCGATCTTTACCAAACATGCCCAGATTGTTAATGTCAATGATAGCTCGGATAAGTTCGAAAACCAGTAACAGCGGAGTTATGGCCCTTGATTTAGTTAAAAATGCTATATTTTGTCTCGTTAAGACGATAGGGCCTCCATTTTTCATCCGATCTTTACCAACCTTTATCAGATTGTTAATGTCAATAAAATCTCGGACAAGTTCGAAAACCAGCCAAATCGGACCAGTAACAGCGGAGTTATGGCCCTTAATTTAGTTAAAAATGCTATGTTTTGCCTCGTTAAGACGATAGGGCGTTCAGTTTTTATCCGATCTTTACCAAACTTAACCAGATTGTTAGTGTCAATAAAATCTCGGATAAGTTCAAGACCAACCAGATCGGACCCGTAACAGTGGAGTTATGGCCCTTGATTTAGTTAAAAATGCTATATTTTGCCTCGTTAAGACGATAGGGCCTCCATTTTTCATCCGATCTTTACCAAACTTTAACAGATTGTTAATGTCAATGAAAGCTCGGACAAGTTCGAAAACCAGCCAAATCGGACCAGTAACAGCGGAATAATGGCCCTTGATTTAGTTAAAAATGCTATGCTTTGCCTCGTTAAGACGATAGGGCCTCCATTTTTCATCCGATCTTTACCAAACTTTACCAGATTGTTAGTGTCAATAAAATCTCGGATAAGTTCAAGACCAACCAGATCGGACCCGTAACAGTGGAGTAATGGCTCTTGATTTAGATAAAAATGCTATAGTTTGCCTCGTTAAGACGATAGGGCCTCCATTTTTCATCCGATCTTTACCAAACTTCAACAGACTGTTACTGTCAATAACAGCTCGGACAATTTGGAAAACCAGCCAGATCGGACCAGTAACAGCGGAGTTATGGACCTTGGTTTAGTTAAAAATGCTATATTTTGCCTCGTTAAGACGATAGGGCCTCCAATTTTCATCCGATCTTTACCAAACTTTAACAGACTGTTAATGTCAATGAAAGCTCGGACAATTTGGAAAACCAGCCAGATCCGACCAGTAACAGCGGAGTTATGGACCTTGGTTTAGTTAAAAATGCAATATTTTGCCTCGTTAAGACGATAGGGTCTTCATTTTTCATGCGATCTTTACCAAATTTTCCCAGATTGTTAATGTCACTGCTAGCTCAAATAAGTTTGAAAACCAGCCAGATCGGACCAGTAACAGCGGAGTTATGGCCCTTGATTTAATTAAAAATGCTATATTTTGTCTCGTTAAGGCGATAGGGCCTCCATTTTTCATCCGATCTTTACCAAACTTTACCAGATTGTTAGTGTCGATAAAATCTCGGATAAGTTCAAGACCAACCAGATCGGAGCCGTAACACTGGAGTTATGGCCCTTGATTTAGATAAAAATGCTATATTTTGCCTCGTTAAGACGATAGGGCCTCCATTTTTTATCCGATCTTTACCAAACTTTAACAGACTGTTAATGTCAATGAAAGCTCGGACAGTTTGGAAAACCAGCCAGATCGGACCAGTAACAGCGGAGTTATGGACCTTGGTTTAGTTAAAAATGCTATATTTTGCCTCGTTAAGACGATAGGGTCTTCATTTTTCATCCGATCTTTACCAAATTTTACCAGATTGTTAATGTCAATAAAGGATCGGACAAGTTCGAAAACTAGTAACAGCGGAGTTATGGCCCTTGATTTCGTTTAATATGCTATATTTTGCGTTGTTAAGGCGATAGGGCCTTCAGTTTTCATCTGATCTTTACCAAACTTTACCAGATTTTTTGACTTTTTTTTCTCCTTTTATTATTTTTATATTTCTTTATTTTTTTTAATTATTTTTATTTTTTTTTATTTTTTTTTTATTTTTTTTTATTATCTCTACTGGCCAAGTTCGAAAACCAGCCAGATCGGACCAGTAATGGCGGAGTTATGGCCCTTGATTTAGTTAAAAATGCTATATTTTGCTTTAAGACGATAGTCACTCGCTTCATTGATGTTATAAGAGCCATATTAGCCAGTAGAGCGTCCACAGGCCCTCTTGGGCCTCTTGTTTTACTTCATATTTCTGGCATTTAAATGGATTTTTTTTAAAGCATTATAATTGAGATTACCGGGTCGCCGTAAAAATGAAATTTCAGACCGTAAAACCACTCACATACCGTCCCAGATTGAAAATCTTCGCATGGTTATCTCTTAAATCTTAATTGTTTCAAAATATCAGTTTTGAGTTATTAATTTATTTATTTTTGTTTCAGACACCACATTAAGGCTTTAAGACGACATTACAACATGGAAAAGCATACAGCTGGACATGTATATTCAGACCAGACACCGTTTAGATGCATGTTGTGCAGCGCAGGATTTACACAGTCAAGTAATCTTAACAGACACATGCGCATACATACAGGCGAGAAACCGTTTAAGTGCTATATATGCAGTAAAATATTTACCCAGTCAAATAATCTTAAAACACACATGCGCCTACATACAGGCGAGACACCATATACGTGTAGTGTATGCAGTAAAGGATTTATCCGGTCAGACTATCTTAAAATACACATGTGCAAACATACAGGCGAAACACCATATAAGTGTAGCCTATGCAGTAAAGGATTTATGGAGTCAGTCACTCTTGAAAAACATATGCGAATACATGCAGGCGATACACCATTTAAGTGTAGCGTGTGCAGTAAAGGGTTTGTCCGTTCAGACCATCATAAAATACACATACGCAAACATACAGGCGAAACACCATATACGTGTAGCCTGTGCAGTAAAGGATTCAATCAGTCAGGCAGTCTTAAGATACACATGCACATACATACAGGCGAGACACCATTTAAGTGTAGCATATGTGGTAAAGGATGTATCCAGTCAAGCGAGCTTAAAATACACATGCGTATACACACGGGCGAGAAACCGTATACGTGTGACGTGTGTAGTAAAGGATTTACACAGTCAGGCAATCTTCAAAAACATATGATCATACATACAGGCGAGGCACCATTTCAGTGTAACGTGTGCAGTAGAGGATTTATTCGGTCAAGCGGTCTTAAGGTACATATGCACTTACATACAGGCGAGACAGCATATACATGTAACGTGTGCAGTAAAGGATTTTCCCGGCTAGACCATCTTAAAAGACACATGCGCACACATACAGGTGAGACGGCATATACGTGTGGCGTGTGCAGTCAAGGATTTATCCGGCCAGGGCATCTTAAAAGACACATGCGTACACATACAAGTGAGACACCATTTAAGTGTAGCGAGGGCATCAAATAGCGTACGCATTCATGTCATCTTTGATGACCTACATGTATCTATGCCACCATTTGTGTGTAATACGCGAAACAAAGAAGAGTAACACATGCAGTATGTGTGTACAACGATAACGTCATTTGTGTGAAGTAAATTATTTAACACGCTTTAAACTATCCATGCATACACCCGAAATCGAGCATGCACCTACGTGTAGCCTGTGTATCACAGTATTAGTCCAGTCATGTGATTTTAGTTTTTTTTACACAGCATATGCGTGTTCTACTTATATGTAACCTGTGCAGCAACTCGTTTTACTTCAGGAAAGTAGACGTACACACTGTTCATAATGCATGATACACTATTTGACTGAAGTATTTCATCCAGCCAACTGACCGTAGTTACACATGCGCACTGAGTTATGAACTTTCATTGCGGACAATCAATAATAATACTCTGATTTGAACAACTTGGACATAAGCTGTATTCCCGATAAATGTACATATCGTGTGTGGAGACCAATCATGCTCTTTTGTACAGTACACCAAGGTGTGGCCTAGTATTTGAGCATCCGCCTGGTTTGCAGGAGATCATTTATACATTCCTTCCCCGGGCTATATCAAAGACTTAATAAAAATAGTAGTAATATCTCCCGTGTTTGACGTTCAGTAGTTCTAGGGCTGGTCGGCTCGGTATCAGTATAATGTGACTGGTGTAGTAATTCTACAATTGGAGGAGTAACCTTCTTCTGGTGATTTCCCCATTACCTCTACGCATGCGCAGAAGTTGTTGTGAAGTGTGACTTCCCAAATTCATCAGTTCTAGTTCGCAAACCAACCAGTGAAGTCACCTGTAAACCTTCTTGTCAAAGTATAAGGTCATATACCACTATTGCATTTCCCATAGGCCTCCATTATAGCCTTTTGGCCTACAACCCCTATTCCTATATCCGTATGGATGATAAAACCTAACTTTTTTTAAAGAACTATCTTAGAGATACTCAAAAATGACCAGCAAATTGGGGATAATCTGATGCTTTCAGCCTCTAATAGTTCACTGAAGGTGGCCACCCCCAGAATGGCAGTAAAGAAATTTTACTTTTTGTAAATATACTCCCAGTAAAATTGTATCCATAAAAATGCAAATTTTAGCCAAAATATCCTAAATCAACATGTTTTATGATGGAAACATAATATGTTGATGTTTTATGGGGATTTGTTATGATTTGGGTAATTTAATCCAATCAGAATCTACCTTACAATCTGACTATATGCCCTAATAGACTTTTTTCAACCAATCAGAAGCCCCAAATCAATAGTGGTATCTGACCATAAAGGCCTCCGTTCCGGATCCCCAATAATTAGTGAGTACATTACAGTGATTTTACTATACTGGACTGGTATCAATACCGTGTCCTGTCATGTGACTACGGCGTGTTATTCCGTGTTATTCCAGTGTTGCAGCACTATAAAACATTGATCTCACTGCTACAAGGAGACACCATCGTGATATGACGGAAAGAGTGTTAAAATCGATGTTAAAACCTAAAATTATACTCGTGTGTGCTAGAGCGTCTTATGTCGAAAACAGTAATATACTCAAAGTGGAATCCAGGCTGGTTCACGAACGTCCATTCTGACATGTATACAGTGTTGGACATATACAGTGTCTGTAGTTTACATCCCGATACCTGTACATTACTTGGACTGTAAAAATGCTGACATGTTAGTTTCTATCTCGATAACTAGATCTTATTCAGCGTGGTATCCAGCCAGTCTCTTGAGCTTTAACGTTGAATGTCTAATGAACGACTCAGTTTTGGAATACCTGTATAAAAACGTCTATCATTTACTATATAGTTATAGGTTATTCGATTTGTATTGGGATATAGTTCTTCCGCGTAACAATATTGCGAGACTTTAGGCAATAAACTGTATATATATACAGTCACAGGCCTGCCAAATCTCCGGATAAAATCCTGATTTTTTCAGTCGCTCTCCGAATCTCCGGATTTAAGTGAACAATCATCGGATTTTCCGTCAAAACAAAATGTTCATGATTTAACAGATACATTTTCACAGTTTATCAGCCATTTCCCGAATTGGTCCTGGTACGCTCCCAAGTCAGAGGAATATATACAAGCGTCGAATCTGTTGGGGTCATCCGTGTAATGCACTGACTGAATATACAATTAACACCTAAGGACATAATTAGTTCCTTCAGTGGCATTACGACATGCGTAATGCAGTAATATCTGTTAATTGGTCAAACTAACTGAAATGACAAGTGTGAGGAACTAGCAACTCCTTGTGTGTGGTACCGCTATAACAGCTGCTGCTGTGTACGATGATTATAGGTTGTAGAGTTGACTTTGTATTTGCATTTAGCACGCATATGTGTAGAAAAGTAAGTGCACTTTCATAAAAAAAACAGTTGTGGTAGAAACTAAACCAAGTCTTTCTAATCGAATTAGTATGCTAATTTATTATTTTCTATAACTATCAAACAATGCATCAACTTGTAATAATTGCATCAATAATTTTAAATTTGCGATTTAAAAATTAGTGTGGAGATCAAGTCGCACGTTCCAAATTCCCATTTAAAATATACTTCTCACATTTTAACAATTTCGCCGCCAAATTTCAAATGTCGTCTGCTAAAATTCGAATTAAAACCTTCCGGATATATTTTATATAAAGTGTTATGGAAAGCATACTTACCGGTTAGCAAAGAGTGTAAACCCAGCTCAGCTTGCATGTAGCGTGCATATTGATCTTGGTCTTTAATTGTCTTAAAATCAATGTAATCTCAGGATTTTGTGTTAAAAAGTTTTGGCAGGCCTGCTTAAGATACCTATATGCGTGTATACATGCGTATACACGCTCATGGTAGGAATTCACAACTAATGAATCACTAATGTACACGTTATAGTATGTCATATGTAACTATGCCGACAGGTGTAGAGGCTTATTTATGGATATAATTTCATTTTATATTGAACACAACGTTTTATGTCTATACTAATTTTGAAAAAAAATAATTTATGTGTGTGTTTCCGGTTTATCTTCTGTTTAATTAGTAATTGGTTGTATTTTGCTATTGTTTGTTGTACAATATGGTGTTGGTCTTTGGTTAGTTTCTTTACCGCTGCAAAAAGGTGATTTTTGGTTATAACTTTTTCATTTCTTGATATTTCTTCATCAAACTTTCAATATATATATACTCATCATGACAACACCGACATGAACATACTAAAATGCAAAGGTCAAGATCACGCTGAAGGTCATTTTCGAGGTCACACTGAAGGTCATTATATGGGTTAAATATTCATTTTCTTCACAAAAATGTAACGTTGCTTATAACTTTCTCATTTCTTGATATTTCTTCATCAGACTTTCAATATATACTCCTCATGACAACATTGACATGGCCATACTAAAATATAAAGGTCAAGGGCACATTGAAGATCATTGTATGGGTTAAATACGTATTTTTTTCTTCGAGAACTTAGTCAGGCCAGTTTGTCAAGGTCATTTATCTGGGTCCAAAAAACCTTGTTATACTGACAACTCGCTGACAGGCGACACACGTGTTCCGCCGAACGTCCATCTAGTTAAAATCATTATTTGAGCTATCTGCTTTATTAATATTTAGTAAATTATTTCATTTGTATAGTTTGGTCAGGAATACACACCGGTGTATACTATACATTAATTTATAAACTTTACTAAAATCTGTATACTTAAGGTTTCACTATATGTTTTCCATTGTTTTAAGGTAAATATAAGTACTTAACTCTTAACTTTATTTATAACTTTCAAATAAAGTGTATCAACCAAAGGTACTTTGTTGTTTCGTATCTATATGCTTTGACATTTGTAACATCTCGTACACTGCTTCGCAGCATTACTCGAATGTAAATCGAAGGATTTGGAAGATTTTTAGTATGTTATACAAGGCACCCTATATATGGCGTATGCCAAAAATCGCTTGTGTTCGAATTTATTCCTTTATTTTACAATATTTTCATAAAAGACCTCTACTATATGGTTACATCATCGCGCCTTAGATTCGTACCAAAACAAGTTTGCATTCACAATCAAAGATAACATCCAATTTTTTTTGCAATGTTATTCAGCCAATTGCCCCATCAATAGTTTATTTGCATGAAAGCAGTGATACAACCTTCAGCTGCATTGTACAAATCAACACGTATGACTAGCGGCAATATTGTTTACATAGCAACAGTGCACTGTTTTCTGTGGCGTTGCCTTCCGGCTAACAGAATGTCAAGATTTTGAACATACCGAAGCTCGATATACACACGAGGCGGGATCCCGAAGAATGACGGGATTGGCTGAGATTTCACGATTGTATGCTTTGAATCATTGTTATTGCTTGTTAATGAAACCAGTGACACATTTAATAACTATTGTAAAACTGTTTCAAATCAATTTATTAGAAGCATACTGGAAATTATATTACTAATGATTCTTGATTTATAACAAATAAAAGAATAGGGTTACATGTATATATGCTAAATATGAACTTTATATAGACAAACTCAAATAAAATGTGTTGCGTCCAACGACAAACAGTTAGATTCATTACAAACGATTATAAATCAAAAGATGAAGGGTGCATGGGACGCATGCTGGCCTCATTGGACCTCCAATCACTTCAGGATCGACGGACATCAAATCGCCTAGTCTTCCTTTACAAAGTGGTCGAGGGGCTAGTACCAGCTATTGCTCCAGAGGAATATCAATCTGCGAGGAATCGAAGACATATTACATTAACAAAAAATACTGACTGTCTCAGACAACATATTATATAAACAAGTTGTAAACAACGATAGAGGCCTGAAAATCAATATTTTTAAAACTGAGCAGTTAAGACATTCATTTTTCGTGAAAACGCCTGAACATTGGAACCACCTGGAAAATAAAGTGGTCCACGCAGAGACAGTTGATGGTTTTAAAACAGCCCTCCCGAAGTGCTACTTATTTACTAGCACTGCGCACTCCCACCCGGTGTTATAAGCCATAACAGACCCTTCACTGTAAACTACAGATACAGATACATTTATGTGCGGGAAAGAATCACAATATGTAGAGTTATTGGTTTAAACATATGTTATTAAGTATATGTACAACTTATGCATATATACATGCAGTGAAACAAATAAAGGATCGGAACGGAAGCATACTGCTTATTAAGTTCCTTTCATTACAAAGTTTATATTTAACACTGAAATGGCAGACACGTGTGTTATACATTTCTCGATTTACTAGTGATGTAAGGTCTCACACCTCAATTCATTTTCACATAGAGTTACAGCACAGCCTTTTCCAACATATGAACTTCAAAGCTGGGCAGCAGACATTGTTGTTGGTTTAATAACAAGACCATTAATATAAAACAATAAAATACATTAATTTAAAACAATAAAATACATAAGTCAGCCAGTTTTTTTTTTCTCGCTCATGTTTATGTGACCCCAATGGAAAATACAAAAGTCATGAGTATGCGGTGCTTAGGTCAAACACTTATGAAATTTGAATGAAACCTCATATCAACATTGGATTTTCTGTATCATCAGTGTTTTACATTGCAGATGTATGCTAAAGCAAAGAAAACCTTATTTTTCAAATTAATTATTGCATAAAATTGAGAAAAAAATAGAATTATTTTCTGTTTTCCTTTTGTCTCTAGGTCCGTGAGCGTCCAGGGGAGATAATAGAGGTGTGAGACATGTAAGTCAGTGACATTAAAACAGGAAATAACCAAAATATCCAGAAGAATGGAAACATGATATGATGATACAAAATAGGTTCGGAAAAGGAAAGAAACTGAAGTTTATTATATACTAAAATTATTATACTAATAGTACTAAAGGAAAAAACAACGTGTAGGAGCAATCAGGGCGGCGACACTGGGTATGTGTAGGAGCAATCAGGGCGGCGACACTGGGTATGTGTAAGAGCAATCAGGGCGGCGACACTGGGAATGTGTAGGAGCAATCGGGGTGGCGACACTGGGTATGTGTAGGAGAAATCAGGGCGGCGACACTCACTGGGTATGTGTAGGAGCAATTAGGGCGGCGACACTGGGTATGTGTAGGAGCAATCAGGGCGGCGACACTGGGTATGTGTAGGAGCAATCAGGGCGGCGACACTTGGTATGTGTAAGAGCAATCAGGGCGGCGACACTGGGTATGTGTAGGAGCAATCAGGGCGGCGACACTGGGTATGTGTAGGAGCAATCAGGGAGGCGACACTGGGTATGTGTAGGAGCAATCAGGGCGGCGACACTGGGTATGTGTAGGAGCAATCAGGGCGGCGACACTGGGTTTGTGTAGGAGCAATCAGGGCGGCGACACTGGGTTTGTGTAGGAGCAATCAGGGTGGCGACACTGGGTATGTGTAGGAGCAATCAGGGCGGCGACACTGGGTATGTGTAGGAGCAATCAGGGAGGCGACACTGGGTATGTGTAGGAGCAATCAGGGCGGCGACACTGGGTATGTGTAGGAGCAATCAGGGCGGCGACACTGGGTATGTGTAGGAGCAATCAGGGCGGCGACACTGGGTTTGTGTAGGAGCAATCAGGGCGGCGACACTGGGTTTGTGTAGGAGCAATCAGGGTGGCGACACTGGGTATGTGTAGGAGCAATCAGGGCGGCGACACTGGGTATGTGTAGGAGCAATCAGGGCGGCGACACTGGTTATGTGTAGGATCAATGAGGGCGGCGACACTGGGTAAGGGTGAATCATCCGTATTGGAGCATCTAGGTTGTTTTTAGTATATAGTTATGCAAATTATCGTAGATCAATATATTTGTTTCGTATTTAAACTGAGAATTGTGTCACCACGTATAATAAATTTAGGTGAGACGGTACAAATGGTTGAGAGAGAATTCGTAAGTTATTAACGAATACTGTGATAGGCGGCGAATATTCTGATAGGCGGGTCACGTGACGAATACTGTGATAGGCGGGACACGTGAAGAAGAAAGGCTCTATTGTATGTTATCAATACTACATCCGTGGCACAACGGAGAGTCAGTAATGCTCTATTAAATGTTATCAATACTAAATCCGGGGCACAACGGACAGTCAGTCATATGGTAAACAATTGATGGTTTTGTGAGCTGCAGTTTGTTCTCAGACGTGCGTGAAGGATTTGTACTTTTCTGTTACTTGAGTAGTAATAAATCGGTGGACGTGTTTCGTGGGTAACGTTTGAATCATTTTAAAGAACAGAATAAGTTTATGTTTACGCCTTCGAACGTCCAGTGTTTCCCAACCTGCTTCTTTGTGCAAATCATTTCAGGATAACGTTTGGTAGTTCCTGTTAAAATTTTAGCTGCTTCATTTTGGATTTTATCTAGTTCCAGTTTTCATAATTTTAAATGAAACAAGTAATGTAACAAATAAAAGCATACAGTAATACGCCCTTCACTGGCGAATACAAAAAAAAAAGTAATGAAAATAAAGTAAGCGTCAAGATAAATAATAGACTGACTGGATATGTCACATAAAAGAGGTTAATGTATAAAAGGAGTGATTCATTAAAATATAGAAGGTAGTTTAAATGAGTGTTAGCTACTAGATGCCTACATTAAATGTGTATATAGCTATGAACACGTGTATCCGTACTACTAGTTTATGTAAACGTGTCAGTATGTAATAACATGTGCTAAATGAAATTTCTTCGATGATTGAATGTCATTTTACATTGTACACTAAAACGACTGCTCGGCATTGTGTATTAACATGTGCTTATTGAGACCTCCACGATGACTGAATGTCTCGTCACATACTGTACATATATACGGCTTCTCGCCAGTGTGTATGTTCTGGTGTGTATTAAGATGGTGTCGGTGTGTGAATAGCTTGTGACATACTGTACACTTAAACGTCTTCTCGCCAGTGTGTACTAGCATATGACTGTTGAGATTTCCTGTATATTTGAACGACCTGTTGCATTTTGTACACGTATACGGCTTCTCGCCAGTATGTACACGCCTGTGTTTATTGAGATGGTGTCGTTGTGTGAATGCCATGGTACATAATGAACACTTAAACGGCTTCTCGCCAGTGTGTATTAGCATATGACTATTGAGATTTCCTATTTGTGTGAATGATTTGTCACATTTTGTACATGTATATGGCTTCTCGCCAGTGTGTGTTAACATATGACTTTTGAGATGTGATCGTCGTGTGAATGCCATGTCGCATACTCTACACATAAATGTTTTTTCGCCAGTATGTATTAACACGTGCATCTTGAGAGCGCAACGCCGTGCGAACGCCATGTCACATACTGCACACGTAAATGGTTTTTCGCCAGTGTGTACACGCCTGTGAGTTTTGAGATGTTGTCGTTGTCTGAATGCCATGGTACACAATGAACATTTAAAAGGCTTCTCGCCTGTGTGTATTATCATATGCCTATTGAGAGTTACTAGTCGTGTGAATGATTTGTCACATACTGTACATATACACGGCGTATGGCCAGTGTGTATTAACATATGATTTTTGAGAACTCCTCGTTGCGTAAATGATTTATCACATTCTTGACACTTAAATGGCTTTTCACCGGTATGTGTACGCATGTGTCTAATGAGATGAGATGTTAAGGACTTGTTACATAATGAACACGTAATTGGCTTCTGGCATGACATGTCGCACGCTTTACAACTGGCTTTTTTGTCAGTGTTTATACGCCTGCGTTGGTTATTGATGTCGTGGTAAGCCTTTTCTTACATACATGGCATTACATTATTTCTTATCATCCGTACTCGGATCATGTCTGTCTTGATATGTTCTGATTTATTACATGACGTTGCATATTATTGGCGTGCCGACGACTTCAACATTTACTGCAGCAGGCTGGTATGTATACGTATAACACTGCTATTGCCTCTGTATACACACGCTCTCTTCTGCACGTGTTTGCTAGATAGTATTACAGCAATGTAACAACAACAGTCAATGTTTGTGTTGCTGTAGTAAAGTCAGTTCAATTCCTACACATAAAGTCACATAGTATGCACGTAGTGTTGATCTAAGAATTCAATTCAACACAATGTATGGCAGTGTACTCGACCGTTCATTCAACACAATGTATGGCAGTGTACTCGACCGTTCATTCAACACAATGTATGACAGTATACTCGACCGTTCATTCAACAGTTGCTCTTTACTTCTTTTATTACCAGCACCTGGTACGTTTACGTATAACACTGCTCTTGCCTCTTCTGCACTTGTTTGCTAGATAGTATTTCAGCAATGTAACACAACAGTCAATGTTTGTGTTGCAGTCGTAAAGTCAGTTCAATTCCTACACATACTGTCACATAATATGCACGTAGTGTTGACCTAAGAATTCAATTCAACACAATGTATGGCAGTGTACTCGATCGTTCTTTACCATACACGCTTTCATCCTCATAAAAAGCGTGTTGTTTTTCTCAACTCAAGATATGTATATAGTAAACAGTTGCTCTTTCCTTCTTTTATTACCAGCACCTGAAAGAAGAATTTCACATTCCATTTAGTTGATTGTGCACAGTCACATGCGCGTGATTAACTACCATACGTAAAGGAGTAGGGCGCAAATGATTCACTTAACTGTTTATGTAAACCGCCCTAATATAGGATAATCAAGAAATATAAATTTGACCTAAACTACCTTAACAATTTAACTTTTTTTCTTCTTAGAAAACGTCAAATATAAATAGCTGGTCGAAATATTATGTACCTTGCCAATATGGAAAAAACACAAGCATGCTACTCGAAAACAAATATTTCCTACTTGAATACACGAATAAAGTATTGCATAAGACAGATATATGTTGTACTTTTGAGTTTCACTGTGAAATCAACTATTCTGTCATTGGATACAATTGGTATATACACTGAAAATAGTAGCATATACTAAGTGAGTATATGTGTATCTTTATATAAAATGCAGGAAAGGAAAAGGAAAATGATTAAAGGTATGGCACATATTATTATTTTATCAAACTAAATAGAAAACACTTTTATAAAACCTTCCTCAATGTGTCGTCTGGTAAACTTCCTCATATTTCTTAACAGGGTGGCGAAGCCACGTAACGTTTTGATCGGGTTCACGACAATGAATGAATGAATGAATGGTGTTTTACGGCACGTCGACACATAAATAGGTCATATTGTGCGCAAAAACTGACGAAAGATGAAGAAATGAAGGATTAATTAAAAATTAATGTAAATATATCAAGATAAAACTATTAAAAAATAATGGATGATATGGTAGTAATATAAACTATATATGTAAATCAACAAATGCCCGAAAACGGGAATATAAAAAAGTAAATATATACAAGAACATATTATAATGATTTATATAGTCTGACTTCCTTCAGGAAATCTAAAACTAGACTAAAATCTATAGTATTAAATAACTCGGTCATAGTATTAACATTGTAGTACCTTTGACGCATAGGATCAAAGTCTACACATTCCAGTAATATGTGTTTGACCGTTAACGGTGCAAAGCAGAGTATACATTCTGGTAATTGCTCACCTTGTAATAAATGTGTATGCCCTATTCTGCACCGGGCTAGGACAACTTCCTCCCGACGAATGGGTCTACTAGAAGAACGCCATTCTCCGAGTAACGGTTTAATTGAATGGAGTTTATTGTTAACGGACAAATCCCAAGCGGCTTGCCAAGAGTTACGTATATATGTGCTAATACAACTTTTAAAATCAGTATAAGGTAATTTGGTATCAGATATATGTAAACCTAATGCTGCTTTAGCCGCACTATCAGCTCTACCATTATCACGTATTCCTACATGGCTTGGAAGCCAGCAGAAAATAATAACATTATCAATTATAAGAGAATTGTACTTTTCTAAAAGTTGAAGCACAACTGGGTTATCATGTTTCATATTACCCAGTGCTTGAAGAGATGAAAGGGAATCAGAAAATATTACAAAATGGTCTTCATCAGATTCCTGAATATACGGGTTCACGACAAAAAAAAGGTAACAAAACGCTCGATTCAGGTAGGTGTTCGCTTCATAACTTTCTTGCATACCGGATAATGTGATACGTATTTTTCATGGGTGCTGGAAAGCCTGATCTTACACATGGGGGAAGATAAAAGTCATGCGCTGATATCAACAATGACAGTTGCATGACTTGCAAAACATTAGTAATTGGCGACTTCAACGCGCAAAATATAAATGGGATGCAAGACAAAGCATCAATCATGAGTATCCGGTTAAGATAGGAAAATTCAAACAGAGCCTCGGTTCCGATAAAAACAATTATACCTCGTGTTGGAAGTCCCGACCTTCACCGGAAACCCATAAAAGATTCTTATATTCTTAATACTCGCATTGGTCGAATTTTATTCAACTAAAATGCGCATTCAAAGTGAGCTTTTTCCTCCGCCACCAAAGGTAATTCGACTTGTCTAGTACTTTCTCAGATTAGCTCTCCCAAAATTTTGGAAACGAAGGAAATCTATGACCTTTTACATTTTGGGAGGGCTAATCATAGAAAGTACTGAATGAACCAAACAATAGAAAGTACTGAATGAGTCAAACTGCCTTTTGTCGCGGAGGAAATATCTCACATTTTAAGTGTACGCACGCTTTATATAAACAAAATGCGTTTATTTTTATTAAGAAAGTTATGAAAACCCTACCTGAATCGAGCGCTTTGTTTACATTCTTTTGCAATGAAACCGATCAAAAAGTCAAGTGCAAACAAAAACATGTATATTTACGAAAGTAATGGGTTCCTCTTTTTTATTGAAAAATATAAAGAGAAAAGGCAGCACGTATTTGCCCCCTCCCCGCTTCCCTCCAATCACTCTAATATATACGCGTGTAATCAATGAGTAGCTCGGCCAATATCAGAAGTCCCACCTCTCTAATATATACACGTGTAATCAATGAGTAGTTCGGCCAGTATCAGAAGTCTCACAACTCTTATATATGCACGTGTAAGCAACGAGTAGCTCGGCCAATATCAGAAGTCTCATCACTCTAATATGTACCCGTGTAATCAGTGAAGAGCTCGGCCAATATCGGAAGTCCCACCACTCTAATATACACGCCTGTGATCAAGGAGTAGCTCGGTCAATATATGAAGAGTCCCACCACTCTAATACATACGCGTGTAATCAATGAGTATCTCGGCCAATATCAGCAGTTCCACCACTGTAATATATACCGTGTAATCAGTGAGTAGTTCGGCCAATATCAGAAGTCAAACCACAATAATATATACGCGTGTACACAGTGAGTATTTCGGCCAATATCAGAAGTCTCACCACTCTAATATATGCCCTTGTAATATGTGAGTAGCTCGGCCAAAATCAGAAGTCTCACCACACTCATATATACCAATGTAATAAGTGAGTAGATCCGCCAATATCAGACGTCTCACCACACTAATATGTACGTGTGTAATCAATGAGTAGCTCGGCCAATATCAGAAGTCCCACCACTCTAATATAACGCGTGTAAGCAATGAGTAGCACGGCCAATATCAGAAGTCCCACCACTCTTATATGTACCCGTGTAATCATTGAGTAGCTCGGCACATATCAGAAGTCCCACCACTCTAATATAACGCGTGTAAGCAATGAGTAGCACGGCCAATATCAGAAGTCCCACCACTCTAATATGTACGCGTGTAATCATTGAGTAGCTCGGCACGTATCACAAGAGCCACCACTCTAATATGTACGCGTGTAATCATTGAGTAGCTCGGCACATATCAGAAGTCCCACCACTCTAATATGTACGCGTGTAATCATTGAGTAGTTTGGCCAATATCAGAAGTCCCACCACTCTAATATAACGCGTGTAATTAGTGAATAGTTCGGCCAATATCAAAAGTCCCACCGCTCTTATATATACGCCGGTAATCAGTGAGAAGCTCGGCCAATATCCGAAGTCTCACCGCTCTAATACTTGTGTAATCAGTGAGTCGATCGGTCATTATTAGAAATCCCACCACTCTAGTATATACTCGAGTAATCAATAAGTAGCTCGGCCAGTATTAGAAGTTCCACCACTATAATATATACGCGTGTAATCGATGAGTAGCTCGGCCAATATCATAAGTCCCACCACTCTAATATATACGCGGTTATCAGTCAGTAGTTCGGCCAATATCAGAAGTTCTACCACTCTAATATAACGCGTGTAATCAGTGAGTAGCTCGGCCAATATCAGAAGTCCCACAACTGTAATATATACGCCTGTAATCAATGAGTAGCTCGGCCAATATTAGAAGTCCCACCACTCTAATATATACGCTTAAAATGAATGAGTAGCTCGGCCAATATCAGAAGTCCCACCCCTCTAATATATACGCCTGTAATCAATGAGTAGCTCGGCCAATATTAGAAGTCCCACCACTCTAATATATACGCCTGTAATCAATGAGTAGCTCGGCCAATATTAGAAGTCCCACCACTCTAATATATACGCTTAAAATAAATGAGTAGCTCGGCCAATATCAGAAGTCCCACCCCTCTAATATATACGCTTAAAGTAAATGAGTAGCTCGGCCAATATCAGAAGTCTCACAACTGTAATATATACGCGTGTAATCAGTGAGGAGCTTGGCCAATATCAGAAGTTCCACCACTCTAATATATACGCTTAAAATAAATGAGTAGCTCGGCCAATATCAGAAGTCCCACCCCTCTAATATATACGCCTGTAATCAATGAGTAGCTCGGCCAATATTAGAAGTCCCACCACTCTAATATATACGCCTGTAATCAATGAGTAGCTCGGCCAATATTAGAAGTCCCACCACTCTAATATATACGCTTAAAATAAATGAGTAGCTCGGCCAATATCAGAAGTCCCACCCCTCTAATATATACGCTTAAAGTAAATGAGTAGCTCGGCCAATATCAGAAGTCTCACAACTGTAATATATACGCGTTTAATCAGTGAGGAGCTTGGCCAATATCAGAAGTTCCACCACTCTAATATATACGCTTAAAATAAATGAGTAGCTCGGCCAATATCAGAAGTCCCACAACTGTAATATATACGCGTGTAATCAGTGAGGAGCTTGGCCAATATCAGAAGTCCCACCACTCTAATATATACGCCTGTAATCAATGAGTAGCTCGGCCAATATTAGAAGTCCCACCACTCTAATATATACGCTCAAAATAAATGAGTAGCTCGGCCAATATCAGAAGTCCCACCCCTCTAATATATACGCTTAAAGTAAATGAGTAGCTCGGCCAATATCAGAAGTCCCACCCCTCTAATATATACGCGTGTAATCAATGAGTAGCTCGGCCAATATCAGAAGTCCCACAACTCTAATATATACGCCTGTAATCAGTGAGTAGCTCGGCAAATATTAGAAGTCCCACTACTTTAATATATACCCGTGTAATCTATGAGTAGCTCGGCAAATATCAGAATCCCAACCACTCAATCAGAGAAGAGCTTTATGAGGCGCCATACGTGACTATATGTTGTAAGATAAATATATACGTTGCGTGTAAAATATATATACTGAATACAAAAATATATATGATATAGACAAATATATACGTTACTCCGAAATATATATATTGAATACAAAATATATATGTGGGGTATACGGTACTTGCAAATATGCAAGCTATGTAGAAATACAAATGGGACGCTGTCAGTTTTTGAAAAAAAATGAGAAATTGCATAGTGTCTTTTTAACCTGCAAATTATACCCGGGGCCCTTCATAATTAAACAGACGCATTCCATTTACTACACAAAACAAACTTAAGAGCATTCAACAAAACTTACTTGTGCTAATAAATATGTAATAATCCTAGAACATCTACATAATATACCTTTTTTTATCAAATCACTTTCAAAATCAGATGCCCCATTTATATATGTTCATATGTTTAAATAAAATAGAAAACTATCCTCTGACATTCACAATGTAAATATTGCTTGCCTCAAATAGTTTACAACAGAAGTTTAAATACTATATTGACAGAAAGTGTATAATACGCCATACACCCGATATTGTTAACCACCCGCCCGACTCGGATACATATATTAGTCCCACTCCACTTGGTACAGAACATCGGGGAGATTTATATCTCTAACATTCCATATGAATTAATGTAGAGTTGATTTATTTGCCAACCCACACTACACATAGAGTATTAAAGGGACACAAGTCATATTCGGTAGAAAACGTTGAAAAGGTTCTATCCCGGTTCGTAGATGTTGTGATAATATAGAGCAACTTGATCCTGCTATTATAGACTACAACACAATTGTTCCTTTAATCTGAGCCTTTTCAGCCCTGTTTTTTTAAAGATTACATTATTTCCTCTACCCGTATTAAATTAAAATTTTAATGAAAGGATTTTTACGTCTGAGAAGCCTGTGATCATCTTTTGTTAAGATGAATTCCATTTAATATCAAATTGCGATAGCTTAGAATTATAGCAAAGGATGTGATTATAGATAACGAAATCATTTTATATCAGTTGAAAGAGACTAATTGAAGGAAATGGTATTAAGCATATCCTTCAATAAAATGAAATGGGAATTACGTGGTCCTGACTTAATTTTATCAAGCAATGGGAAAGCTATTTTAGCAGGATATTTCGAAATAAAACAAGTTTAAAATAATTTTTGTTGAAAAAATGCAATAACCTGTTTAAAATTACCTATTAAATGTTTGAATTGTGCAATATGTAAACATTTTTAGCCGAAATTAAGGTTTTCTTTCATACCCCAGCCAACCCCATTTTCACTTCTTGGAGAAGGGGTTGGATGGGGTATGAAAGTTAATACTCGGACCATGAAATTGATTAACACATCTTAGTAGGTTATATTGGACAACAACCCCAGAGGGAGATGAGGCAAATGATGAGTTTTCCCATCAGACATGCCTCCACAATCAAGCGAGCGAACCCATAACGAGAAGGTCTGCAGCTCCAGATTTAAGGCTTTATCAACTCAGCTACGCGAGACGCTAATGAAGTCGACTGATATGGCTAACACAGTGATCTTTTAACCAGGAAAACCCGAATTAAGTATCATCGGTATTTATCCACTCAGCTACGCGAGACGCTAATTAAGTCGGCTGACATGGCTAACACAGTGATCTTATTACATACACAAGGGCATTTTATGCCAACTTTTAAAAATATACAAAATGATTTTATGTTATTTATTAAGAGATGTTGGTAAATTTATGACTTAGATGAGGACGAATTTATAATAAAAAATAAAATAGTTCCAATTAGCAAAATTTGAGTAGTTATAATTACGGTTATATCGATTGAATGCATTTCATTTCATGCCCTGTGAACCATTACATGGTCCGAGTATTAACTTTCATATCCCATCCACACCCTTCCCTAAGAAGTGAAAACGGAGTTGACTGGGGTATGAAATAAAATCTTAATTTCGGCTTAAAAAGTTTTTAAAAAATGTTTTTAAACATGTTTTATTGTCAAAATATCCATCATAAATTCCTGCTAATATATTAAGCTTTCCCATTGCTTAATGGAATTAAGGCTGGAATACGTAATGAAATCAAAATCAATCCAGGTCATATTACACATGTGTACATATAATAGAGCATGAACATGGGTGTTTGACACGGCTAAGAAAGGAGGCTATGTGAAAAAATAAATAAAATTAGTAATATGCAAAAACAGTTTGATTTTGAATTATTCAAATACCGTATACTCCCGTTTAAACATTCCCCCCGCCCCACCACCCCTTAAATTATATTTGTTATGGTCTCAAATAAACGCTCTCCTTTTGGAAAATTCAATGCCTCGGGCGCATTTATATACGTGCGATATAAGGTACTTGCAAATATGCAAGCTATGTAGAAATACAAATGGGACGCTGTCAGTTTTTTAAAAAAAATGAGAAATTGCATTGTGTCTTTTTAACCTGCAAATTATATCCGGGGCCCTTCATAATTAAACAGACCCATTCCATTTACTACACAAAAAAACTTAAGAGCATTCAACAAAACTTACCTGTGCTAATAAATATGTAATAATCCTAGAACATCTACATAATATACTTTTTTTTATCAAATCACTTTCGAAATCAGATGCCGTATTTATATATGTTCATATGTTTAAATAAAATAGAAAACTATCCTCTGACATTCACAATGCCTCAGATAGTTTACAACAGAAGTCTTCCAAATGTTTACAACAGAAGTTTAAACACTATATTGACAGAAAGTGTATAATACGCCATACACCCGATATTGTTAACCACCCGCCCGACTCGGATACATATATTAGTCCCACTCCACTTGGTACAGTACATCGGGGAGATTTATATCTCTAACATTCCATATTAATTAATGTAGAGTAGCTTTATTTGCCAACCCACACTACACATAGAGTATGAAAGGGACACACGTCATATTCGGTAGAAAACGTTGAACAGGTTCTGTCCCGGTTCGTAGATGATGTTGTGATAATATAGAGCAACTTGATCCTGCTATTATAGACTACAACACAATTGTTCCTTTAATCTGAGCCTTTTCAGTCCTGTTTTTTTAAAGTTTACATTATTTCCTCTACCCGTAATAAATTAAAATTTTAATGAAAGGATTTTTACGTCTGAGAAGCCTGTGATTATCTTTTGTTAAGATGAATTCCATTTAATAGATAACGAAATCATTTTATATCAATTGAAAGAGGCTAATTGAAGGAAATGGTATTAAGCATATCCTTCAATAAAATGAAAGGAGCATTAAGTGGTCCTGCCTTAATTTTATTAAGCAATGGAAAAGCTATTTTAGCAGGATATTTCGAAAAAAACAACAAGTTTAAAATCATTTTTGTTGAACAAATGCAATAACCTGTTTAAAATTACGTATTAAATGTTTGAATTGTGCAATATGCAAACATTTTTAGCCGAAATTAAGGTTTTATTTCATACCCCAGCCAACCCCATTTTCGCTTCTTGGAGAAGGGGTTGGATGGGGTACGAAAGTTAATACTCGGACTATGTAATGGATTAACACATCTTAGTAAGTTATATTGGACAACAACCTCAGAGGGAGATGAGACAAAGGATGATTTTTCCCATCAGACATGCCTCCACAATCAAGCGAGCGAACCCATAACGGGCATGTCTGCAGCTCCAGATTTAAGGCTTTATCAGCTCAGCTACGCGAGACGCTAATTAAGTCGGTTGACATGACTAACACAGTGATATTTTAACCAGGAGAACCCGAATTAAGTATCATCGGTATTTATCCACTCAGCTACGCGAGACGTTAATTAAGTCGACTGATATGACTAACACAGTGATCTTTTAACCAGGAGAACCCGAATTAAGTAGCATCGGTATTTATCCACTCTGCTACGCGACACGTTAATTAAGTCGACTGACATGACTAACAGAGTGATCTTTTAACCAGGAGAACCCGAATTAAGTATCATCGGTATTTATCCACTCAATTACGCGAGACGCTAATTAAGTCGACTGACATGGCTAACACAGTGATCTTTTAACCAGGAGAACCCGAATTAAGTATCATCGGTATTTATCTACTCAGCTACGCGAGACGCTAATTAAGTCGACTGACATGACTAACACAGTGACCTTTTAACCAGGAGAACTCGAATTAAGTATCATCGGTATTTATCTCTCAGCAGCTACGCGAGACGCTAATTAAGTCGACTGACATGACAAACACAGTGATCTTTTAACCAGGAGAACCCGAATTAAGAATCATCGGTATTTATCCACTCAGCAGCTACGCGAGACGCTAATTAAGTCAACTGACATGGCTAACTCAGTGATCTTTTAACCAGGAGAACCCGAATTAAGTATCATCGGTATGTATCCACTCAGCTACGCGATACGCTAATTAAGTCGACTGACATGGCTAACACAGTGATCTTTTAACCAGGAAAACCCGAATTAAGTATCATCGGTATTTATCCACTCAGCTACGCGAGACGCTAATTAAGTCGACTGACATGACTAACACAGTGATATTCCTTGAAAGCTGCTTTCCCTGTCCGATCTTTTTATATTCCTTTTTTAACCAGGAGAACCCGAATTAAGTATCATCGGTATTTATCCACTCAGCTACGCGAGACGCTAATTACGTCGGCTGACATGGCTAACACAGTGATCTTTTAACCAGGAGAACCCGAATTAAGTATCATCGGTATTTATCCACTCAGCTACGCGAGACGCTAATTAAGTAGACTCACATGGCTAACACAGTGATCTTTTAACCAGGAGAACCCGAATTAAGCATCATCGGTATTTATCCACTCAGCTACGCGAGACGTTAATTAAGTCGATTGACATGGCTAACACAGTGATCTTTTAACCAAGAAAACCCGAATTAAGTATCATCGGTATTTATCCACACAGCTACGCGAGATGCTAATTAAATCGGCTAACATGACTAACACAGTGATCTTTTAACCAGGAGAACCCGAATTAAGTATCATCGGTATGTATCCACTCAGCTACGCGAGACGTTAATTAAGTCGAATGACATGGCTAACACAGTGATCTTTTAACCAGGAAAACCCGAATTAAGTATCAACGGTATTTATTCACTCAGCTACGCGAGACGTTAATTAAGTAGACTGACATGGCTAACACAGTGAACTTTTAACCAGGAAAACCCGAATTAAGTATCATCGGTATTTATCCACTCAGCTACACGAGACGTTAATAAAGTCGACTGACACGACTAACACAGTGATCTTTTAACCAGGAGAACCCGAATTAAGTATCATCGGTATTTATCCACTCAGCTACGCGAGACGCTAATTAAGTCGGCTTACATGACTAACACAGTGATCTTTTAACCAGGAGAACCCGAATTATGTATCATCCGTATGTATCCACTCAGCTACGCGAGACGTTAATTAAGTCGATTGACATGGCTAACACAGTGATCTTTTAACCAAGAAAACCCGAATTAAGTATCATCGGTATTTATCCACACAGCTACGCGAGACCCTAATTAAGTCGGCTGACATGGCTAAAACAGTGATATTTAACCCGGAGAACCCGAATTAAGTATCATCGATATTTATCCACGCAGCGACGCTAGACGCTAATTAAATCGACTGACATGACTAATACAGTGATCTTTTATAAAACCAGGAAAACCGGAATTAAGTATCATCGGTATTTATCCACTCAGCTACGCGAGACGCTAATTAAGTCGACTGACATGGCTAACACAGTGATCTTTTAACCAGGAGAACCCGAATTAAGTATCATCGGTATTTATCCACTCAGCTACGCGAGACGCTAATTAAGTCGACTTACATGGCTAACACAGTGATCTTTTAACCAGGAGAACCCGAATTAAGTATCATCGGTATTTATCCACTCAGCTATGTGAGACGCTAATTAAGTCGACTGACATGGCTAACACAGTGATCTTTTAACCAGGAGAACCCGAATTAAGTATCATCGGTATTTATCCACTCAGCTACGCGAGACGTTAATTAAGTCGACTTACATGGCTAACACAGTGATCTTTTAACCAGGAGAACCCGAATTAAGTATCATCGGTATTTATCCACTCAGCTACGTGAGACGCTAATTAAGTCGACTGACATGGCTAACACAGTGATCTTTTAACCAGGAGAACCCGAATTAAGTATCATCGGTATTTTTATACACTCAGCTAAGCGAGACGCTAATTAAGTCGACTGACATGACTAACACAGTGATCTTTTAACCAGGAGAACCCGAATTAAGTATCATCGGTATTTATCCACTCAGCTACGTGAGACGCTAATTAAGTCGACTGACATGGCTAACACAGTGATCTTTTAACCAGGAGAACCCGAATTAAGTATCATCGGTATTTTTATACTCTCAGCTAAGCGAGACGCTAATTAAGTCGGCTGACATGAATAACACAGTGATCTTTTAACCAGGAGAACCCGAATTAAGTATCATCGGTATTTATCCACTCAGCTACACGAGACGTTAATAAAGTCGACTGACACGACTAACACAGTGATCTTTTAACCAGGAGAACCCGAATTAAGTATCATCGGTATTTATCCACTCAGCTACGCGAGACGCTAATTAAGTCGGCTTACATGACTAACACAGTGATCTTTTAACCAGGAGAACCCGAATTATGTATCATCCGTATGTATCCACTTAGCTACGCGAGACGCTAATTAAGTCGGCTGACATGGCTAACACAGTGATCTTTTAACCAGGAGAACCCGAATTAAGTATCATCGGTATTTATCCACTCAGCTACGCGAGACGCTAATTCAGTCGTCTGACATGGCTAACACAGTGATATTTTAACCCGGAGAACCCGAATTAAGTATCATCGGTATTTATCCACTCAGCTACGCGAGACGTTAATTAAGTCGACTGACATGGCTAACACAGTGACCTTTTAACCAGGAGAACTCGAATTAAGTATCATCGATATTTATCTCTCAGCAGCTACGCGAGACGCTAATTAAGTCGACTGACATGACAAACACAGTGATCTTTTAACCAGGAGAACCCGAATTAAGAATCATCGGTATTTATCCACTCAGCAGCTACGCGAGACGCTAATTAAGTCAACTGACATGGCTAACTCAGTGATCTTTTAACCAGGAGAACCCGAATTAAGTATCATCGGTATGTATCCACTCAGCTACGCGATACGCTAATTAAGTCGACTGACATGGCTAACACAGTGATCTTTTAACCAGGAAAACCCGAATTAAGTATCATCGGTATTTATCCACTCAGCTACGCGAGACGCTAATTAAGTCGACTGACATGACTAACACAGTGATATTCCTTGAAAGCTACTTTCCCTGTCCGATCTTTTTATATTCCTTTTTTAACCAGGAGAACCCGAATTAAGTATCATCGGTATTTATCCACTCAGCTACGCGAGACGCTAATTACGTCGGCTGACATGGCTAACACAGTGATCTTTTAACCAGGAGAACCCGAATTAAGTATCATCGGTATTTATCCACTCAGCTACGCGAGACGCTAATTAAGTAGACTCACATGGCTAACACAGTGATCTTTTAACCAGGAGAACCCGAATTAAGCATCATCGGTATTTATCCACTCAGCTACGCGAGACGTTAATTAAGTCGATTGACATGGCTAGCACAGTGATCTTTTAACCAAGAAAACCCGAATTAAGTATCATCGGTATTTATCCACACAGCTACGCGAGATGCTAATTAAATCGGCTAACATGACTAACACAGTGATCTTTTAACCAGGAGAACCCGAATTAAGTATCATCGGTATGTATCCACTCAGCTACGCGAGACGTTAATTAAGTCGAATGACATGGCTAACACAGTGATCTTTTAACCAGGAAAACCCGAATTAAGTATCAACGGTATTTATTCACTCAGCTACGCGAGACGTTAATTAAGTAGACTGACATGGCTAACACAGTGAACTTTTAACCAGGAAAACCCGAATTAAGTATCATCGGTATTTATCCACTCAGCTGCGCGAGACGCTAATTAAGTCGACTGACATGGCTAACACAGTGATCTGTTAACCAGGAGAACCCGAATTAAGCATCATCGGTATTTATCCACTCAGCTACGCGAGACGTTAATTAAGTCGATTGACATGGCTAACACAGTGATCTTTTAACCAGGAGAACCCGAAATAAGTTCCATCGGTATTTATCCACTCAGCTACGCGAGACCCTAATTAAGTCGGCTGACATGGCTAAAACAGTGATATTTTACCCGGAGAACCGAATTAAGTATCATCGATATTTATCCACGCAGCGACGCTAGACGCTAATTAAATCGACTGACATGACTAATACAGTGATCTTTTATAAAACCAGGAAAACCGGAATTAAGTATCATCGGTATTTATCCACTCAGCTACGCGAGACGCTAATTAAGTCGACTGACATGGCTAACACAGTGATCTTTTAACCAGGAGAACCCGAATTAAGTATCATCGGTATTTATCCACTCAGCTACGCGAGACGCTAATTAAGTCGACTTACATGACTAACACAGTGATCTTTTAACCAGGAGAACCCGAATTAAGTATCATCGGTATTTATCCACTCAGCTATGTGAGACGCTAATTAAGTCGACTGACATGGCTAACACAGTGATCTTTTAACCAGGAGAACCCGAATTAAGTATCATCGGTATTTATCCACTCAGCTACGCGAGACGTTAATTAAGTCGACTTACATGGCTAACACAGTGATCTTTTAACCAGGAGAACCCGAATTAAGTATCATCGGTATTTATCCACTCAGCTACGTGAGACGCTAATTAAGTCGACTGACATGGCTAACACAGTGATCTTTTAACCAGGAGAACCCGAATTAAGTATCATCGGTATTTTTATACACTCAGCTAAGCGAGACGCTAATTAAGTCGACTGACATGACTAACACAGTGATCTTTTAACCAGGAGAACCCGAATTAAGTATCATCGGTATTTATCCACTCAGCTACGTGAGACGCTAATTAAGTCGACTGACATGGCTAACACAGTGATCTTTTAACCAGGAGAACCCGAATTAAGTATCATCGGTATTTTTATACACTCAGCTAAGCGAGACGCTAATTAAGTCGGCTGACATGAATAACACAGTGATCTTTTAACCAGGAGAACCCGAATTAAGTATCATCGGTATTTATCCACTCAGCTACACGAGACGTTAATAAAGTCGACTGACACGACTAACACAGTGATCTTTTAACCAGGAGAACCCGAATTAAGTATCATCGGTATTTATCCACTCAGCTACGCGAGACGCTAATTAAGTCGGCTTACATGACTAACACAGTGATCTTTTAACCAGGAGAACCCGAATTATGTATCATCCGTATGTATCCACTCAGCTACGCGAGACGCTAATTAAGTCGGCTGACATGGCTAACACAGTGATCTTTTAACCAGGAGAACCCGAATTAAGTATCATCGGTATTTATCCACTCAGCTACGCGAGACGCTAATTCAGTCGTCTGACATGGCTAATAAAGTGATATTTTAACCCGGAGAACCCGAATTAAGTATCATCGGTATTTATCCACTCAGCTACGCGAGACGTTAATTAAGTCGACTGACATGGCTAACACAGTGACCTTTTAACCAGGAGAACCCGAATTAAATATCATCGGTATTTATCCACTCAGCTACGCTAGACGCTAATTCAGTCGGCTTACATGGCTAACACAGTGATATTTTAACCCGGATAACCCGAATTAGGTATCATCGGTATTTATCCACTCAGCTACGCGAGACGTAAATTAAGTCGACTGACATGGCTAGCACAGTGATCTTTTAGCCAGGAAAACCGGAATTAAGTATCATAGGTATTTATCCACTCATCTACGCGAGACGCTAATTAATACGGCTGACATGACTAACACAGTGATCTTTTAACCAGGAGAACCCGAATTAAGTATCATCGGTATGTATCCACTCAGCTTTGAGAGAAGTTAATTAAGTCGACTGACATGGCTAACACAGTGATCTTTTAACCAGGAGAACCCGAATTAAGTATCATCGGTAGTTATCCACTCAGCTACGCGAGACGCTAATTAAGTCGGCTGACATGACTAACACAGTGATCTTTTAACCAGGAGAACCCGAATTAAGTATCATCGGTATTTATCCACTCATCTACGCGAGACGCTAATTAATACGGCTGACATGACTAACACAGTGATCTTTTAACCAGGAGAACCCGAATTAAGTATCATCGGTATGTATCCACTCAGCTACGAGAGAAGTTAATTAAGTCGACTGACATGGCTAACACAGTGATCTTTTAACCAGGAAAACCCGAATTAAGTATCATCGGTATTAATCCACTCAGCTACACGAGACGCTAATTAAGTCGGCTGACATGGCTAACACAGTGATCTTTTAAGCAGGAGAACCCGAATTAAGTATCATCGGTATTTATCTACTCAGCTACGCGAGACGCTAATTAAGTCGGCTGACATGGCTAACACAGTGATCTTTTAACCAGGAGAACCCGAATTAAGTATCATCGGTATTTATCCACTCAGCTACGCGAGACGCTAATTAAGTCGGCTTACATGACTAACACAGTGATCTTTTAACAATGAGAACCCGAATTAAGTATCATCGGTATTTATCTACTCAGCTACGCGAGACGCTAATTAAGTCGGCTGACATGGCTAACACAGTGATCTTTTAACCAGGAGAACCCGAATTAAGTATCATCGGTATTTATTCACACAGCTACGCGAGACGCTAATTAAGTCGGCTTACATGACTAACACAGTGATCTTTTAACCAGGAGAACCCGAATTATGTATCATCCGTATGTATCCACTCAACTACGCGAGACGCTAATTAAGTCGGCTGACATGGCTAACACAGTGATCTTTTAACCAGGAGAACCCGAATTAAGTATCATCGGTATTTATCCACTCAGCTACGCGAGACGCTAATTCAGTCGTCTGACATGGCTAACACAGTGATATTTTAACCCGGAGAACCCGAATTAAGTATCATCGGTATTTATCCACTCAGCTACGTGAGACGCTAATTAAGTCGACTGACATGGCTAACAGAGTGATCTTTTAACCAGGAGAACCCGAATTAAGTATCATCGGTATTTATCCACTCAGCTACGTGAGACGCTAATTAAGTCGACTGACATGGCTAACACAGTGATCTTTTAACCAGGAGAACCCGAATTAAGTATCATCGGTATTTATACACTCAGCTACGCGAGACGCTAATTAAGTCGGCTGACATGACTAACACATTGATCTTTTAACCAGGAGAACCCGAATTAAGTATCATCGGTATGTATCCACTCAGCTACACGAGACGTTAATAAAGTCGACTGACATGACTAACACAGTGATCTTTTAACCAGGAGAACCCGAATTAAGTATCATCGGTATTTATCCACTCAGCTACGCGAGACGCTAATTAAGTCGGCTTACATGACTAACACAGTGATCTTTTAACCAGTAGAACCCGATTTATGTATCATCCGTATGTATCCACTCAGCTACGCGAGACGCTAATTAAGTCGGCTGACATGGCTAACACAGTGATCTTTTAACCAGGAGAACCCGAATTAAGTATCATCGGTATTTATCCACTCAGCTACGCGAGACGCTAATTCAGTCGTCTGACATGGCTAACACAGTGATATTTTAACCCGGAGAACCCGAATTAAGTATCATCGGTATTTATCCACTCAGCTACGCGAGACGTTAATTAAGTCGACTGACATGGCTAACACAGTGATCTTTTAACCAGGAGAACCCGAATTAAGTATCATCGGTATTTATTCACACAGCTACGCGAGACGCTAATTAAGTCGGCTGACATGACTAACACAGTGATCTTTTAACCAGGAGAACCCGAATTATGTATCATCCGTATGTATC